>JAXGGA010019109.1:0-20680 GCA_038373865.1 Uloborus plumipes
ACTAAATCAGGGCTCGGCACACTCTGACACCTGATTGGCCTTGCTTTTGCTCCTTTCCTATTTAAACTCTCCCGATACTTTGGTTCTTTCCATTTCTTGCTTGGCACTGAAGAAGGAGGCTTTATGCCTTCGAAACATGTTTGCCAATTTTAATTCGACCCATTTGTGCTTTTAGACGTTGTTTTTCGATTTTTATATTTATGGTTATACCCAGATGTTCAATGAGAGGGGTTTTTAAGCATTAGTGGATTTCCACCAAACTCTAGGATTTAAGTTTTGATTTTAAAAACAAATCTTGTAAATATTGGTAAACAAACTTAAGAACAAAGGAGAAATGGGCATGGAAATGGGAAAACTACATGAGGGTGCAGACCGAAAAAACACAGACAATAGCAGCTACAGCATGTTGAACATTATTTTATACAAAAAAAAAAAAAGGATATGCAGAATTTGTTAAAAGAAGTTTCTTCCGAGAAAAGAGCATGCTGTCCATATGTTTGACTGTACTAAGAACAAATCTTAAAACCAACATCCCCATCATGGTTCATGGCCAGCATGTAATGCCAAGCAACTTTTAACCAACCAAACTCAGAAACTAGCTCTTAAGACAAAATTCTGAGCTTCTCTCTGCAAGAATCTGAGTCTTCTTTTTGTCTGTAAGAGCACTTGATAAATACTAAACAGACCCGAAAGTTTTTGTTCCTCACAAGCTCTGTTATTATGGAGTCGAAGTCCAATCTATGCTTGAAAAGAGCAATACTGATTGTAACAACTTTGAATCTACCCAATGCAACATAAGTCTTTGAGATAGGGATGACCATGACAGGGGAGGGAGGTCTGAGGTATAAGGTGCAGATTGCACCATTGATATTTTTTTGAAGGGGTTCAGTTTTTGTTAGATACACCCCTATTTAAAGTACAGGTAAGCTGCGGCAAATTTGTTTTCGATTCTAAAGTAATTAAATAATGTGCTAAGGATCTTTCAGCTTCTATTAATTGGCAGGAGAAAACAAGCTACCGGAACTTAAGCCTCTCTATTGCGCAGTTTGGTTTTTCAGGTCCTTCTCACATAACTTCGTTGTGTGTCACCTGCTTGCTCTACTTAGTTTTTCAAGTTCTGTCGAGTACCCATAGAAGAATCCAATTAAAAAAAATTCATTTTACTTATACAAAAATGTTGCTCCTCTCCCTCTTACTCACTAATGGGAAAAATGTTAGTTTGTACTACTTGAAACAAAATATTTCTTTCTATTTATCATTATCGAATGCAAAAACAAACAAAATGTTGTGGCCATCACGATCCATCTCATGATTAATGAATTATTGGATCTAACTTATGCTGCTCATGCAATCGCTATTCGCTACTGCAAAATTCAGGCACGCCTGAAAACAAGATGTCTATTATTTTAAACAGACGATCTTAATTCATTGGCGTCAAATTTTTTGTGCCAATGACTGTGCAAAGAATTTGTTTGATTTGCATACGCAATCAAAATCATGGGAAATATCAATTAAAATTTCGGTTGACCGTGAAACACGCCTTGCTTGAATTAATTACCAAAGTTTTTTTTTTTTTTTTTTTTGACAAATAGAAGATGGCAACAGATAAAAATTCTAAATCATCGACATTTTTTCCGTGTTTGAACAACAATGAAATCGCACAAAAGCGACATTTTAATTTGATTTATCTTTCACATTGTTGCTTTTAATGTTTGGACAGCCCTTTTTGGAGCGTTTGGTGTCAAAATCTAGGAGCTTGTTTCCAAGTAGGTTCACTGTCATTTCAAAGTTCATTTAAATCGTTGCAATATTTCTTGAGATATAGCAGTTGCAAGGATGGAAAAAAAGTTTGATTACACAATCCCCTTTAAAGCTACTTGCGCCAAAATTTAATCAGTTCTTGTACTCTCTAAGGTCTATTTGCGGATCAATTTTTGTTTTATTCCGTTCATTATTTCTCGAGATATAACAGTCACAAGTAATGAGAAAAACATTCGATTGCTCAACCCCTTTTTGAGATATCGACACCACAGTTGAATCAGCACCTGCACCTCATAGGATCTACCTATGAATCAAGTTTTGTTTGATTCTGCTAGTTATTTTCTGAGATATAGCAGGCACAGAAAGTGCAGAAAACATTCAATTGTCCCCCCCCCCCTTTGTTGGAATCTGCTCCCCAATCTAATGTGCACCAGTACACACAGGGGCACATATGTGTATACCAAGTTGTGTTCGATCTCATGCAGTAGTTTTTGCTCTAGAGTGGCCGAAAAAAATGGTCTCTCACACACACAGGCACATTTCCCAAAAATGGTCAAAATGGACTCACCTCAAAACGTGCAAATCTGCCGAAATTTGAAAAATTTCACTAATCCAATACTTTCTTCTGTACATTAGATATAGAAGAAGGTAGAAAAGACAGTAAAGAAAACAGTATGTCATAGGACATACAGATTAACTTTTTATACTAGCGTTTTCCCAGTGTTTTGAACGAAGTTTTCCAGTGTTTGAAACAAGTAGTGTGCTTAACTCATTCTGCATCATAAGCGCATGTACGCTCGCATTTAGCTGCGTAACTATTACCAGAGCGCATATATATGCTGGTCCTTTAAGTAAATTTTCTGCAAAAGAAAAAAAGTAGTGACAGGAACAGATTTTCCACTTTTCTGTATGATGCAAATGGGTTGAAACTGAAACTATGGAACGTTTGCCCTTTTCTAAAAACTAAGCAGTCAAAATTAACAGCAGAATAAATAATTCATTTGGCGAAATGTAGACACTTGTCAATGAGATAAATAATATTTATTTATAATGATTTCTAGTAGTCTTCGTAAACAGTAATGTATCATAATAGTACTACGGTTTTTTAAGATTGAAGTACCGAATAAGTAATTTCTTTCAAAATGAAAGTTTTGAAAATTATCATAGCAGCATGATGTATTTATTTTCGATAAGTGCCCAATTTTCAAAGACAAAAAAGAAAAAAAAGCGATGACATTTTTAGATGTAATATGATATGCTATTAAATAATATGCAAACTAACTATGATAACAATTACTCCGCTGCATATGCACAGAGTTACCGCCCATAATGGTTTGCGGACGCTTGCTGGTAAGATTAATTCATTTTATCTACCAGTTTGTTGGCAATCTTAGTTACAATAAGAGGATCTTTGCCTCCAGCTCAGCTCACTGGCTATTCCTGACTGAGGAGTCCATAACAAGGACGAAACTGCAGTCTCAGGTTGTCATGACCGAGCTGTGGGTGTAACTGCTTCAATTACTCCTCTTTTTCTTTCGTAGCAAATATTTTGGCGAATGTTGATATTTACCCTTGATGACTTTAGTGGTCTGTGAAGTGGTAGAATTCGCGACGCCTCTCTCAGCACGATGAACGATGTTAGCATCAGACGAATTCCTTGCGCGTCTGTGCTTCTGATTATCTGCTGGAAATGTCTTCTGAGGTGGGGACGGTGTCGCGTCCGTTTCGGGAGGGGTGAACCTTCTTCCTCTCTCATTTCTAGGCATTAAAAAATCCCAGAAATCGTCGTGGAACATAAATTCAGGCGGTGGAGGCACAGGGAGGAAGTATCGTCTCAGCAAGGGTTTTTCCTTCTCGTTCACAGATGCAGCTAGTTAAAAAGATGTGGAGAGTAAAAATATTTTTGAAAAAAAAAAATTCAACCGACTTGAGGACTTCAATTAGCAATTGCTCTAAAAAGTAAAAAAATAATATTACTCTTTGAACAACATCGATACTGCTCTTGAACATAAGTTTTGAAGTCAGCGCAAAAACGATAAGTAAAATGATGTTTAACTATATATGCCAAGATTTTTCAGAGAAATCATTGAAAATTACGAACAGAATATTTGTAAAATTACATAAATATTTAGTTGTCAATGTAATGTATGCGAATATGATTTAAGAACCTGCCTCCATCAAAATTTATATTTATAGTTGAATTGTTGATTCGTATGATACTGTTCAGGAACGAATGGGGGAGTTTTCGAAATTTCAAAAGTATTTTTTTCTGAAAGTGCATGCTTCAAAACATAGGAATTGATCATTTTTTTAATTTTTTGACACCGTTATATTTTTTAATGAATTATTTTAACCGGTGCGCAGATGCTAGTCCGAAAATAAAAACATCCGCGCATGACATCAGTGGTGCACGTAAGCGCGAAATCTAATTGGTTGTAGTGAGATGACGAAGGTTGTGACGTCACCGATTCCTGCGATTGGACAACTCAAGCCAAGCAAAATGGTGTTATTATCGGAAAGAGAGCTGGTAGGTGCATCACTGACGTCACAAAAACCACGCCCCGTTTTCAAGGTAGGGTATTTAAAAAAAATTAATAAAAAATAAACTGTTGGGAAAATTAAAGTATTTTCTGGACCCACGTTATTTTTTTGTATCATTCTATCAATTTCAGTAACAAAAAGTAGTACTTTTGACTGAAGGAAACTCCCACATTGCAAGTATTATTGGTTTTATTAAATTTGTCTGAAACGATAGGGAGAGGCAGGGTGCGCCTAGCACTTAAATTTTGGTAAGGGAAAAAAATTCATTTGCCGAATTAAATTTCCAATTTTGCCAAATGATAAAATATGAGCAAACGCACATATCATACACACATAACATCTAATGAGAATGAACCTTGTGCGTTGTGAAAACGTTCAAATAAAGAATTTCAAATTTGCAATATTTAACATTTAAGTTTCCAAATTCGTAAACTTTTAGGAGGTCACAGTAACCTCACAACGAGACGACCCTGATGGTCAATGTCACAACGTTTGTTCTTAAAACAAGTGAATTCCGTAGAAGTTGTTTCCCTGCTAGCGTAGTATCAATGAAGGGAAAACAACTTCTCTGTAAAGTGACGGCAGTCAATTACACTAGAGTTTTTAACTTTTAAATAATTCTGCCAAGTTTATTACTTTCACATTTCTCACTTCAATTATTTAAAAACAATCAAGGATAACTTATGATTCAAATTCCGTTGTGCTATTTCTGAAATCAATTTTAATTCAAAATCAATTATATGCCTGATCGAAGTTAATTTCACGATCACCCTGCTATTTTCTGTTTTTAGTCTTACTTGTCGGCAGGGTTGATAGACTAAAATCTTAAGCGTATTTCCAATTTTTAATACGTTAAATACACTTGTAAAGGCGTTAAAAATGTGTTTGATTGAAAGCAAAAGCTTTGCATCATTGCAGAAAAAGTAACCATGTAAATAAAAGATTTTTTTTTTTTAATCTAAGGACTATTTAAAGCAAGAGCTCATAAGCGCCAGACTTACGTCATTTTATAAAGACCAAAAATTTTCTGAGTACGCATACCACATCATGTACGAACGGTTCGTTATTAGTTAAGCTTAGTCGCGCTGGCTTTGGCAGGAAACAGGTAGCAAAGATGCGTCTTAAACTGAGTCATTCTAAGTCAAGGGACCCTAAGTCTCCACCCTACCTTCTCCGATTTGGACCAAATTTTACACGGGTACAGACATGCCTTTGAAACTAACCTACACAATTTTTTAGCTTCCGAGACCCAAATTTAAAAGAGCTTGGATCAGTAAAAAAAAGTGCTCCAAAATGGCGGATCAGCTTTGTGAAACGAATTGTCACCTTTGGGCTAAACCACCATTGGCTGACATTTGGCAGCATTTGGCTTGAAACAAAGAAAGCTTTGAAAACCTATTCGCAGTTTTAGCGCTTGGATACGCCGCCTTGGTGTCATCTGAGATATTAGTCAAGGAGGTATGAAATGAAATTGAGCATACAAATTAGATGTTTCATTGAACGTGTGAAAGTGGGAAGGCTTCTATTTTAACTCTTTCGTGGGCAGCCGTTAGCCGAAGACTGCAGCGCTTTCTATTTTTTTTTTTTTTTATTTGTAATTTGATTATGTGAATAAAATTCGTTTCCAAAATCCAGAAATGCATCAGGCTCGAAATTTTCATTTTTTTTACATAATTAACAAAATGAACTAAAAACAAAATGAAGAAAGTAACTTAAGAAAGAGTCTTTTAAAATGAAGCTTACTGGTTTTGCCCATCACCATGCAAAACGCAATCAAGTACACCGGTATCCTAAGCCTCAGCATCGTTCAACTTGCAACACTTCTCTCACACTTTCTGTTTAGTATCTGGAATATTTGCGTCCTGAAATATTCGTCAAAATAAGGGAGTTAGTTTATGACTTTGAGTGATATGTAGGAAACATATCGATAACTAAGAAATTCGATAATTAATTAAAACTTGATCCTATCGTGTTTTATTAATATAACTTACGATTTTGTGTAAAATTGATTGGTCGTGAGAAAGCACGAACCTGACAAACATTAAATAAACGAATAATTGAAAGTAATCTTCCAGAGAGATAAATTTTCTTTTTTCTTTCTTTTGATAGTTAATTTTGATGTAACCACACACAGAAATTGGGGCAACGTTACTTTATAGTTTCATTACCGTGGTGTAACCTTATAACAGATATATCGGTCAAGTTACTTCATTTTAGTGGAGGCAGCACTACTTCCTGCCGTATTTATGGAGTAAGGTTGCACAAAATCTTCCATCAACCAAAGACTGATTATGATAGGAATATTCCTATAATTACCAGTTTGGCGCTATCACCAAATTTCAGGCAATAATCATTTTCTGCCAATATCAACAATGTCGAAATACATTAACTTACTTTGGCGACAGTTCGAGAGCATTGCGAAGACTTTTAGGAAACCTGGGGACAGTTATAACTTGGAATTTGCGAATTTGACGAAAAAATGTTCTTTTCCAGAAATTTTTGTTAAATTTTTTGCTTCTTATGCTTTTATTGTAAATTTTAATGGAATATTCATGATTTTTATTGACTTAGGAGTTTAACTTATTTTTTTTAACTTTTTAGCTTAAATTAATAGCTTAATTTGTTTAAAAATTAAACATTCAATTTTAATTCCAGCGACATTGTTTCAAGCAATGTCTGACATGCAGACAAACACTTTGTTTGATTATTTTTTTACGAAAATTTTTGAAATCGCTCCAAGTGTTCCACGTTATTATAGGAAGTATAATCAAGTTCATTTATCTTCTCGAGAATATCATCTAATGTTCATGCTATATTGCCAAAATATTAAGATTTTTTCCCAGAATTTGGTAATCACGCATAAGTCCCAGTTATCGAAATATTCCCATCATGCTGAAGAATATCTCTAAACGAGGTACGAAAATATGTTCTAAAAATTATTAGTATCTTCAATATATTTGATGCATCACATCTATCCGTTATTTCACACTCACATTTACTGTACTCGGTACTTATCCGTTAACCGGGTGCAAGCGAAATATTAAAAATTGCCAATATCGCCAAGCGAAGCGAATGACAAATCTGTCAACGGAACAAAAGTACGCTCAGCGATAAACAAAATGGTTGTAAGAAATTTGGCGGAATTCTACATTATTTAGCGATACATTATTTGGCAATTTTTTTTCTTGCGCCGGCTAACGTATAAAATACCTTGCACTCTAATTATGGAAAATTGAAATCCCAAATTCTTTATCAGGTTTAAATATTAAAATATTAACTACTTCATCAAACATCTTAGACGTAAATTCTGTTCATTTAACGCAGTCATTAAAATTTAATTAACGCATAACTGCTACTACATTTCAAGAATTATGAAAGTGTTTTCTCATATAATTACAAGTAATACTCACCGCAGTAAACTCAAGCTCACAATTTAGAGTTAACAGCTACTGTACTTTAACTGAAGTATGTGCATAACGCTCGTTCTCCCTCTAGTGGTATCTGTAACTGCGTCAAGCAATAAGCGTGGCAAAGCTTATGCTGTTCAGGTGAGAATTTTTTTTTTCTAAATTTTCTTTACTGAGCTAGATATTTTACATTTTTATCTTTGCTCAAAAACATCATCACTAATTTCGTCATAAATTAAAAACAAAGTAGCACAAGCACAATGAAATTTTTAAAAATATTTCATAACTGCGAAAATATATTTGGCAGCAGTTCTGTCTTCCGTTATCACCCTATTAGGTGATGGTATCACCCTATTAGGTATTATTTAGGTGATGATTTTGGAACACATTTGATTTGAAAGCCACAAATATAATGAATTTATTAGTCTAGAAGACAAAACAAATTTTAGATTTTGTTGATTTCTAATTTTTCATACACAAAATTATTTTTAAATAAAAAACAAAACCGCCATTGAATAACACCGGACTAAAAAAAAAATATAGATTACATTTACAACTTTCTTACCCGTACCTATTAATTAAATTTTTAAAACTTTTTCAGTACAAAAATCCACTGAACAAAATACACTCATAAGGGAAACAATATTTTTTTAATCTCTAAAAGATAAACTATTTTAATACCTACCTCGTTATACGTTAATTTCTTAGTTTTTAATTGCCTTTTGAAGTCTCATTCTCATTCTATATACTACCTAACCTAACTAGGTTTAATTTTAAAGACTAAAAGAAATAGTTTTTAGTTAAATTAATGTTAAGGGATTCTGTGGGTAGTCAGTTAGGTTAGGTAACAGTTTATAGAAGGCACAGACTTCAAAAGGCGATTAAGAAATTGTATATAATTAGTTAGGTATCAAAATTGTTTGTAGTTTAGTAATTATATAAGCTTTTATTTTCGGAGTGGGTGCTTTATTTAGTGGGTCTTTGTACTGGATTGTAGCAATTTTGGAAAATATTTTATAATTTTCTATTATTTGAAAATGTTTCATTGTTGCGAAGAATGGTTGGTTTGTATGTCCAGAAGGTACCTGAAAAATCGAGAATAAATTAATGTTTAAGAGTAATATAGTGCTTTTTAAAAGGCTTTATGCTATGATACTGGGTTAAAAAGAAAAAAAAAAAAAAACAAAATGAGAACATGTTTATGAATTTTTTTTTTAATCCCCCCGAAAAACGCTGACTTTCTCCAATTTTTAGGTTTTTTTTGGCTTGTCCCTGGATCAGAAAGTATTATTCGATTTCAATATATTTTTTAAAATTTCGGAAGGCTTCACCAATCGTAACTTTTCCATCCAAGAGCATAAAAATGAAACATTGAAACAAAAATTTTAAAATACCACTAAGAACACATGAAAATTTCCATTTTTTCAAAATTGCAGACTCGTTGCGGGATCGGAAGATATTATCCGATTTCAAAAATTTTTGCTTTGTTTCGTAAGTCTTCACCAATCGCAACTTTTTCGCACTATTACGATTCGAAAACAAAAACTTTGTTTTTTTCGCTCCACCCTAATATGTAGGGAAAAAATAGAAACACTTATATACTAATAGAAACACCCCATTTACCAGCGCAGTGTTGAAGCAGAAAAAGCTGCCTGTCCTCAGTGAACTGCCTTCTCTTAGTTTTTAAAAACTAATATATGTAGGGAAAAAATAGAAACACTTATATACTAAAACACCCCCATTTGTCAGCGCAGTTTTGAATCAGAGACAGCTACCTGTCCTCAGTGAACTGCCTTCTCTTAGTTTTTAAAAACTAATATATGTAGGAAAAAATAGAAACACTTATATATTAATAGAAACACCCCATTTGCCAGCTCAGTGTTTAATCAGAGACACCTATACCTGTCGTCAGTGAACTGCCTTCTCTTAGTTTTTAAAAACTAATATATGTAGGGGGAAAAATAGAAACACTTATATACTAATATAGAAATACCCCATTTGGTAGCGCAGTGTTGAAACAGAGAAAGCTGCCTGTCCTCAGTGAACTGCCTTCTCTTAGTTTTTAAAAACTAATATATGTAGGGAAAAATAGAAACACTTATATACTAATAGAAACACCCCATTTGAGGTTGCGACATTATCCCAAGAGCTAAAAAAATATTAATTTTAAAAACTAATATATCTCTCCCTTTTTGATGTCTTCTGCCTAAAACTTTAATTTAAGAACTTCGATGGTTGCGTTTTTAAGAGTTAACTTTCAGAAAATTCTGGGGAAAAGTCTCGAACTTGGGATTCCAGGAATGAAACAAGAAGTTCTGTTAAGAACTAAAGAGCCTTCTTTCCCGTGTGTCGACATCGGCATTCTATCGTCTCATAAATATTCTCTTAATTATCTGAGACTGAAAATTATGTCAAACCTACCTTTTTTGCACCAAAAGCTGATTTCTAAGAACAAAATATACCTCTCTCATCTGATGAAATGTATACGTTAAAAGTAAACAAAAGAATTAATAAAGTTGTAGCATCTTTTAAACAATGCAGGAATTATAGTTCTTCCCTAGAAAATTTCCCTAATTTCTTTGAAAAAAGAATTAAAATAAAAAGCACACAAAAACGCATTTTTTCAAAGAAAAAAACTCGTTCATAAATAAAATATCTCGAATTTTATTTGAAATCCTTGTTTTAATGCTTGTTGACAACGCTTTATTATCAGTTGGGCTTTCGGAAGACGAGGAAGTCAAACTCTAGCGAATTTTTGTGATACTGCATCAAAAAATGGAAATTGGTTTCCTCGTCTGACGTATCCACTTTAGTATCTATGCAGATTGTCTATAGATTCCACTTTAATATCTATGCAGATTGTCTATAGATTCCACTTTAGTATCTATGAAGATTGTCTATAGATTCCACTTTAGTATCTATGCAGATATTCTATAGATTTTGTGTGGAGGATGTTCGCAGTCAACAAAGATTCATCCAGAAAATTTAGTTACAGGATCCATGAAGAGCGGTAACAACATCCGCGAAAATTTATGTACAAGGTTTGTAGAAAGTTGAAGCAGAATATCCTATGATTCATTCTTGACACTCATGATTCAAATTCAGCTTTGTTCCATTCGCGCTTTATTTGAATCGATGTTAACCATGCGTGTGGCATTTAACTAGATTTGTTGAAACTTTACTATGTGTTTCGTAACGTAGACCTTTGAGACTGTGTATTCAATTCTAGCTTCCACATCCAAACCAATATGGCGCTGTGGGCAGTGGAAAATTTGGATCAACGCTCACATTTTTGTTGTTAAATCTCCAGAACTTATTGTCTTTAAAAAAATACGTCTTTCCTGAAAGAAAAATAAAATCTACATCAATAATTATGACACCAAATGCACTAATAAATTATAAATATTTACACAGGTATTTGATAGTTACATAATCTTTATTCTTCTTAAATATATACTAGCAGTATCGGCACGGCGATTCCCGTGCAATAAATGTAAAGGAAGTCAACTCAATTCACTCCAACCCTCTGAAGTAAAATTATAATACTATGTTATTCAAATATGCTCCACGACCTTTTAAATTCCACTTAAAGTCATGTTAAAGTTTAAATCAATTCGCCAAATAAATCAAAAAGACATTAAGTTAAGTAAGTAATAGGAGATATTAATTACTCAAATTTAGTCACTTTTCAAGGCTTAGTACGCAAATTTAAGCAACTATGTATCTTCAAGGACAAAGGAGCAGTTTGTCTGGAAAATGGACCTAGTGTTTCAGTTTTGCGTATAGAGGTAAGCCTTGAAAATTAGACAAATTTGATTGATGAATATCTCCTGTTCTAATTAACGGAGAGAGATGTGCCAAAACGTTTCTTTTTCAGAAAAAAAAACCCTTACCAGCGATGTATAATGTTATGGGGTGGGGGAAAGTTTTCCCGCCTCAATTATGAGGGATACACCAAAAATGAGACTAATTAATTAATTAAAAAATAACTAATTCGAAATTTAGAATTTGGCCTTCGCAGTGCATTTCACGGGGATACGTTCGAATTTTTGTACCAAGTTTCAAGTCTGTAGGTGCTGTAAGGGTTTCTAGCCATTGGTTACAAACATAAATACAGAGCTCGTCATCTTTATTATATGTATAAGATACGAGATTTGTATTATAAGCAATGGTAACATAGGTATAACTCATTTGTTAATGAACTTACAAGTACACTTGCATTACCTTCCTTTTATGTAATCACTAGGCAAAGCTTAAAATCTTTTGATAAACGTCGGAGAACCTCTGGAGACCACTGGCAAGGTGTTGTATTGTATGAAGTGCCCTCTTGGTGTAACAAGAGTTGGCGTGTGGAAGCCAAATCAATTTCCCACTCTCCGTACTTTTCCCCCTATGGTTGTTTTATTACGGCAATATGTACTTTTTCCCCACTTAGCTTTTGCAACAATAGTTGAATGCTTTGTGCGTAAACTATAATTCAATTAAAAAATCAACGTTAACAAAGCAACATTTTTTTCTTAGAAATTTGTGCTTTATTCATGTACTAGCTTGTTATCCGGCGTTGCCCGGGTGCTTATTAATACAACATAGCTCTAAAAAATAATTTGAATGAATTCTATCCACATGGGCATATGAAAATTGCATCAAAATGTCTTTTGCATAATTCCTCTAATAGGAGGACCAAAAAAATGCTCGCAAAAATTAGAATTATGAAATTATTAAAAATTAGAACACATTTTCAATTTGCTCATTTTGAAACAGGTATGTTTTCTTAATCTTTCACTTTGCCGCACATTCCTCTACAACCATAACTCAATGCAAAAGTAAGTATTTCTCGTAAAGTATACCACATAACTAAATAAATACTTACGGGAAAAAATTGTGAAAATAATCGAAAATTAATGTAAAAAAAATGTATAAAGATTGTTTTTTTTTTTTTTGAAAAGTTTTTTTTTATTTATTTATTTTTATTTTACCACGGACAGGTAAAAATCTCTGAGCACCAGTGAAATTTTTCCGCGGACATATGCCGGTCCGCTGGACCAATGGTTGAGAATCGCTCATTCACATGACACTTTTATAGCACAGGTTGGTTGCAGACAGACCGAAAAAAAAAAATGAATATGCGGGATATGGAAATAAACTTCTAAATTGAGGTTAAAAACAAGTAAGCTTAACCTACGCCTCCTAAATACTAAATGCCAAATGTTTTTTGGTTTATAGCACAGAGCAAAATTTCTCCCTTGGTTCACAAACCACTGCCATCTGTCTGAGTTCTTCGAGACAAGAGAAATTAACAATTGGGTGATTTCTAAATTTTTAATTAAAAAATTAACCAATCAAAAAATTGAATTCAAATATTGTTTAGATTTATCACCTTAACGACGGCATCATAGGATTGCCGCAAGGTGGCGCTTGAAGTGGAACCAATGTCTTCCGTAGCGAAGCAAATGTAGTACACTTTTATAATTTAGGAGTCGTTGGCTTAACAATCAGTGTTCTTTTTACATGGAGGCATTTCTTACCATCTGTCCAGGTAAAGGCAGCATCCACGCCTGGAATACCTCTCCACCTGCTGATCCTCTTCGGGTACCCGTCTTCCATCTTGCCCAACGTTTCGTCGTACCTCCAGTACTGCTGCCCGCTGAAGAAGTACGTTTTGCCGTTCTTGGCCCACACCAGGGCCGCGTCCAGGCCCTTCAAATCGGGGGGCAATCCAAAGTCCGTCAGAGGCCTCGGGCTGTCTGGAGTGAACTGATTGCCGTCGAAGATCCAATAAAAAGGACCTGGAAAGAAAAGAAAAATAATTAAATTATAGTTTAAAAAAACTATACGCTTTTAGAGTTAATTTTCAAAAGATAAAAGTCACGTCATTTACAAATATAAAAGTAATATACTAAATACTATCTCATTTATACTAAATTTTAAACTATATTTCATGATACTCTAACTAAACTGATGATGATACTCTAACTGATTCCCTCTGATTTTCAAAACTATTGAATATCCGCTAAGTTTACATACGCTTATAATACATCAACGTGTAATAAGTTTCACCTTTAGTATTAATAGTAGTTTGTCTTTTTTTAAGAGTTTTATGCAAACAACTGAAACACTTATAGTACATCAACATGTTATATAATTTAGCCTTTAGTATTAATAATAGAATTAAATATACTACTTTTATATTTGTAAAGAACGTGAATTTTATCTTTTATACAGAGTTACATACATACAAACAAACAAACACACATGTGAAACTAAAGAAAAGAGTATTAATAATCAGAGATTAACAGCAGTTTCTTTCTTAGTTGCATTTCGTTTGTTAATAAACTTTTTCTTAAGGCTGGGCTAGGTTTGTAGCGAAGAACCGTGTTCTGGCTTTCCATTAGCAAGCGTTAGACAAAATACTGAAGTCCGATTATTCGCAGTCGGATCAACCGTGGTTCGTATTATCCAGTCTCACTTTTTTTTTACGATAATAATTTACTGAAAGCAGAAAAATGCGAGTGCATTATTGGACATTTTTAGCTTTTAAAGATATTTTTTTACATTCAATATTATCATTTTTAGCTACAATTTAAATGAGCTTGTTGTGTTGTTGACTTCTTTTAGCTGTTCCATACACTAGTGTCATTTTTGACCTATTTTTCGGATTATCTACGGTATTTGCTTCTCCGCGGTTACTGTGCCACACTATTCCGCGAATAATCGGGAGTTTACTGTACAATATTCTCATATCTGTAGCAAAAAGAAAATAAATAAAAGAAAACTGTTTTTGATGCTTTTTCGGCAAAAGCGTCAAATTTCCTATTTCATCTTACCCTGTAAAAGAAATGTTCCTGGGAAATAATGGGGAGCTGATGTGCCTATTTTCTGCAATAACATATCTGGCAAAAAAAGGAAAGTTTTTCGTTAAACGTCAGCTGGGATCTTTCTAAAGAGCTCAGAAATCTTCCCAATAAAAGTTCATCACGTTTTTGGAATAAATCAGCCACCATCAAGAAAAGTTACATGTATACGAAGGGGTGCTGAAAAGTTCCTGGCATTGCTTGTTATCTTGCGATATTACTGTGAAAATGTAAGTTGTTTCCCACTCGATTAGCTATTTCAAATTTGAGGTAGATAATAACATGGTAGAGTCTCAAGCCAGTTTTGCTACTGTGCAGTTAAGGAGTGTTATGAAGCTTTTGTTCCTTTAAAGGAAGTCTGCGAAGGAAAATTTTTATGCCGTTTGGTACCTTTTCATTTAAACATCCCTTGTCTGTGCATTCTTTAAGGGGATATCAAATTGTGTTACATTAGATTGGCTCAAACTGCTTATCTGCTAAATTCTGTAGAAAATTTCAATTACAACGTACCCGTGAAGAAGATGATGTTGTAGTCATTAGGTCTCTGGTAGACGGCATCAATGCTTCGAACCGACCAAGGGAATCCTCTGAAAAAGGAGTGAAAGTAGACAGGGTAGCCTGGCATTACTTCTCCTCGGTCACGGAGACGCCATGCGTACTGCAGAGAAAAAAAAGTTGGTTTGTCTTTTTCGTGAATTTCCTTTCTAACAAGCTTAAGTTCTCCTAATACATAAATAATAGCAGCAAAAACTGAGCTACAGCATATATATATATTACATTTCTATTTCTATGTATTTTTTTTCAACTACGCATTTTATTTCATGTTCCTTTATGGACACTTTTCGGGGCCGCTATATGCTGAGGGCCCTTTGTAATTTGATATTTACCGCATAGTAAATCCTCCCGCCCGCACTATTTTGTTAAACAAAAATATTGATAATGTTTTTGAATACAATTTTATTTAAGCATGCTAGGCGCAGAACATATAGTGTCTTTTTATTTTGTTTTCAATGGTAAATATGTTATTCAATTATGTATTAAGCATAAAATTTCGGAAATAACTTACCATTCCTTTAAATACGAAGAGTTCTCCTCGAACTAAAGAAGCAGCATCAATGTGACCATCGCATAAATCTGGTGGTCTTGGAGAAGAAGCTGGTTTTTCTGTGGTAGAAAAGGGTGTCGCATCGTCGGATTTACTATTTTCTCGGTCTGCAGTAAAAGTACACGATGACATGAACAAATAGTTTTGAAAAAAAAAATAATAGTAATGACAAAGAAGTAAGTTACTGGGGCCAAGTTTTTCTTACTGGTGCAAAAAAACTATTTCAGGTCATTTGTCTCTTTGAGGCTCTTATTATATTATGGCTGATAACTGGATGCCTAACCTTGAAAGACATTATTTCTAATTAAGGAGGAATACTTATATCGTCACACTGCCACTTTTATCGCAGTACGCTATTGGCGTAGCAAACAGGCTTTCCTCAATCTTCACAGCTGTTTCAGCAAGTAGAACCATTTAACTTTTCTTGCTAATTGCTGCATCGGATTTTAAGCCATCAGAGTCAAAGTATAAACCGGTTTTCTACTGAAGTCTGGTTGAACTATTAAAGGCAAAGTAATTAAACGAACAAAAGCAAATGATATGCGTTATCGACTCTTACTGCACTAAAAAATGAATGTTGTTTTTACTATATAATGCAGCTAATTTTACAGTAATAAACTGTAAAACTGCGAATTTACAATTTATTACCGTGCATTTTACAGTTTTAAACTGGAACTTCTGCTGCCAATATTATATTGTTGTTTTTACAATGTAATACACAGCTAAATTTTACGGCAATAAACTAAAATTGCTAACAGTTTTACACTGGAAACTCGGCTACCAATATTATACTGTAAAAACAACAGTTCATTTTTTTCAGTTAATAGGAACTCTTTTTAGCCTACTTTCCCGTTAAAAATAAAAGAAAGACGAAAAAAGTATTAAAATTGGCTTAATGCATCTAAAAAATATCGCCAAGTCCAAAAAATATCGCCAAGTTAAAAAAAATATCGCCAAGTCCGAAAAATATCGCCAAGTTAAAAAAATAAAAAGGGAAAATGAATATCGAAAAATTAAAAATTTGAAAGTAGGGTATTGAGATGGGGAATTTGTGTGTCGGTCTGTCGGTCTGTCGATCGGTCTGTCTGTCTGTCCCCCCCTAATAACTTTTGAATGAATATTCCGATTTGGACAAACTTTTTTTTGTTGGAAAGATCTCGGCGAGTACAGCTCATTCGATTTGAACAATTTTTGGTTCAACTTTGAGCCGTTCAAACAACCTGTCCCGCGATGCTAACTTTTTAGTTAACAGTCCGATTTGAACAAACTTTTTTTTGTTCGAAAGATCTTTTCAAGGATACTTCATTCCTGTACCTACATTTTCGGTTTGAACAATTTTTCGTTCAACATTGAACCGTTCAAGCAACCTTTCCCCACCTAATAACTTCTGAGTGAACCATCCGAATGGAATAAACTTTTTTTTTGTTTGAAAGATCTCGGAGAGGTTCATTCCCTTATTTCGCTTTTTGGTTTGAACCATTTTTCGTTCAATTGAACCGTTCAGAAAAAAATTTAACATTAGCGCCTACGGGGAATTTAAGTTGAATGTTGATCCTGGAACTTAAAGTCGGATTTCCTTCAAACTAACTTTGTAAAAAAATGGTTTTGATAAATAATGTTTGTAAAGTACTTTTCTGAATAATCTTCTGTGAGGACGTTGATTCCGACTCCGACTCCACAAACATGGCGGAAATGCAGGCTCAGAAAAAAAAGACTGACTGTGCAGACGATTATTTGTTTATTTATTCAGTTGTGTTATTTTATTTATTACTATTATTTTTTTTTTTGGCAGACGATTTTTTTTGTAACAAAAGTGTTTCATTCACGAGGGCATTTTATTCTTTATTTATATTTAACAACTGGCAACGGTTTAAAAGTGAAAATCGAGACATTTTATCGACGGACGAGTTTTTTTTCCTTTCTTTGATAAAATGTGTTTTGATGTACTTTGTACTTTTAATTTTTTTTTTTTTTTGAAAACGATTGAGGAATTTTTCTACGGAAGAACTGTAACAGTTACATTCTTTAAAAGGTGCGACAAAACTTCATTTATTCATTTATTTACTTTTTATGTCTCTATTTCATCTGATGAGAGGGGTATATTTTGCTTTTAGAAATCAGCTTTAAGTGCTAAAAAGGTATGTTTGACATAATGTTTTGTCTCAGATGATCAAGAGAATAATGATCAGATGCTAGAATGCCGATGTCGATGTACGGGAAAGTAGGCTCGTTTAGTTCTTGACAGAACTTCTTGTTAAATTTTAGCTGCTATTGTGTCTTAAGTGTAATTGAGCAAAAATACATGAATTATTTACTTTATAGCACATGTAAAGCGTACGTTGTATGTTTTCTTTATTCAATATCGTTGTAAAAATTGAACACCAGTATAAATTGGAGGAAGGTGTTTGTGGGGTGGGTAAATAACACCCATGACTTTTCTCTGAAAAAGTCCTGCCTTTTGTTTCTCAATGGTATACGCATAGTAAATTCTGTGGAAAATGAGGTCTTAAGTATTCGTTAGTTATTGTTTTTAACTAAGGAAATGTATTCAGATATATTTTTTAAGTAAAATTTCTCCTGGAATTTCCCTTGTTTATTTCAGTGTTTTATTTTTGCACGCAACAATGTTCTTGCATTTATAATGAAACGTATAAATGTAGATTAAAAATTCGAAGCAAATTGAAAGCGAATTTCTTTTTATATTACTATATTATTATCCTCTTTACAAAAAGGATAACGGAATATTCCCGTAACACTCCAGTGATATATTTAACTGTTGCAAGTTAAGATCGTTAACATTAAGGAGATTTGATAGCCAATTCCTACGATTATGTTCTAAACATGTGGACACATTTGTCACGTTTTGCACATTTTCGTGGTTATCTCCTTCTTCTTCATGAGCATTAATATGAAAACATTGAATACAAAATCAGAAAACCGTCCTTAAATGAAAATCTGTTATTAATTTCTTTTAAATAGGGGCAAGAGGATAAAGGTGATATGTGACAACTTTGGAAACGCACCAAAGGTAAAAAAGGTTTTTAAAGGTTGTAAAATGGTTATTAACGTTGTAACAACCGCTTAAAAACGTTTATAAAACGTTTAAAAGTTTTTTGTGCTACCTGGGACATACTTTTTACCATGAATGAAGGTGATAAGGTAATATATATATTTTTGAAAACTTTTTCTAGAAATTAAAAAAAATTGTCACATATCACCTTTATTCACTTGCCCCTTCAATTGTGTTTGTGAGTTAACACAATTGAACACATACTAATTTAAATTTGCTTAAATCGGCGAAATTCAAATGTCACATATCACCTTTATCCACTTGCCCCTTCAATTACCTTCATCGATATCCGTTTCTTCGTCGTCAGAATCCGTTTCCTCATCGTTATTTGAGGTTTCGTCCAATCCTGTTCCAGAATCGTCTTCATCACCTTCCTCATCATCACCCTCGTCAGTAAAGTTGTCTTCTTCCACGACGTCACCCTCAGAAGGATTATAGGAGTCCTCATCAACCCAGTCGGAGTCCTTAGTAGGATTGCTCGGTTTATCAGTATGTGGACTTTCGGTTTCTTGGTCATCAGTTTTTGGAAGGTCAGGCTTTTCGGTATTAGGAGTTTCTGGTTCTATACCACCAATGCTGTCGAATGCTTCTTCTTCGAATTCAGGATTTAGCACTAAATAAATAAAAAAATTTCTAAGCATTTCGAGGGAGAAAAAGAAAACATTTTTTGACTACTGTCTGACTACGGACGAGATGGAAAAGCCGACATCCGGCTTACAGGAGAAAATGGACGCATTCATTGGTTTTAGGGATGCCGTATTTCGCAGATGAATGTTAGCCTTTTAATTAAGCAAAACACACACATTAAATTTTTGACACCCCCTCCCTCCCCATCAAATAGATTCGTCCCAACTGTAATTTTGCCAGTTCCATAGCAACAGTGGGTAGAGTGTAGGGACTCCTAAATTGTATTATAACGTGCTTCATCAGTATAATTAATTACTGGAGAAGTACTTATTTTCATGAGGCTTTTATTTTCACGAGTTCGTCAAATTAACCTCGCAATATTTATTTTATTTTATCATTTTTGTTTTAATTTTTATTAATTTTTTATTATATTCAAATATAATTCGCGAAATCAGATATCTTCATTTCACGAAAACTAAGACTTACGAAAATGAGAGCTTTTCTAGTAAGTTCAACGCTTTATTCAAATGCGTTATGGTAACGAAAAAAGAAAATCAATTTTAAAGTATTTAAAATATTTGGTGACATTAAACACAAACACAAAGCTCTGTTTTATTATAATACGATGGAGTTCTGTTTTTTTTTTTTTTCTTCACCCAATAGTGTTTCAAGAGCTATTTTATTCACTTGCGGGACTTTAACTTTCATGCAGTAGTTGTGACAAGTTGTTTTTTCTGCGTTAACAGTGCACTGAAAAAGAAACAACTTTTACAGAATTATTTCATTTCAATGAGAACTAGCAAAATTATCCTGCTTTACTCGGAACTATGAGAATGTTAATTAATTAATTAATTAAGTATGTAATATTTTCAATCAATCGATAAATACGGGGGAAAACTGAAAAATTGCCTATACCCTTCTCAACTGACCCTTTATCAGCGAGGTTTGATGAAACGAAATCAACTTACCATACATGGAATACATGGCAACAATATCGTCGTAATCCAGTCTCATGTAAGCGTCATACCCTTTGTAATATGGAAACATGATCGAACCAGGCACAGTCGAATGGGCCAGACCCAGGCTGTGTCCTATTTCATGAGCTGCTACGGTGTAGAAGTCCACGCCATCAATAGCTGAAATGTGTAGAATAGCATCAAAGCTTCATAAAACACAGATTTTAAAACTTTATGCCATAATTTTTACAATTTAATATCTAGTTGTTCCTTTCCCAATGAGGAGACGCCATAGTCTTTTGCAGACTTAGTGTGATCCCTCGATGTGGTCTCCAGTTTTTCATATGCCATCATAAAGGGGC
>JAXGGA010019110.1:0-20676 GCA_038373865.1 Uloborus plumipes
AGTTCGAAACAGTTCTTTGCTGTGAATAAACTTCGCTTTTTTCCTTTTGCATCGGGCCGTCTGAAACCTTTTTCTTTTAAATCATTAAACCTTTTTGTAGTTCCTAGTTGTGTAAAGTAGGAGATATTTATACTTAAGCCAATAGTAGTTTCTTAATGGTGGCATTGCCCTGTACGTGAAAAATGATTATTTTATCCTTAGAATAAATTTTGCTACCTCAGAACCAGACTAAACGTAATAGTCCCATTTCTCGTCATTCTTCAGTCGAGGGGAAAAACGATTTGAGTTCGTTTTTCACTCCTACCATCGAAAAAGAACGAGAAAATGGACTTACTGTTAGTCTGGTCTCTGACCGGTACAGCAATTGTATTCCTTTTATTAGTAAATTGTTCACTGTATCAATTATTTTCACAAGTTTCGTAAATTTGTCGGTCCTGCTTAATCGAGGTAACGGATAAAAAATACAATTTTACGGTATTTTTAAAAATTTGTTTGCGCTGACTGGGCGGGTACTTACAATTGGTCACTTAGAATCCAATCGAACAGGTATCTTGCCGAATTTGTTGCAAGAATATTATAACTAAGATTATGGGTAATTTTTCAACGGACGCCAGTTTTGGCGCCAAAGACTATGTAATAATACTTTGCTTCTTACACGATATAACTAAAATAAAACGATTGTTGTCTGATATTTGTAAACTGCGCCAAAATCTTAATCATCGAGATAATACTCCCACAGTTGAAGAAAAGTTCAGGTTTTTTTTTTTTTTTGGCCGATTCCGTACGTTGTCATTAATAAACTTTTAAAACTTACGTCAAAGCGTAAAGTAATCCGCATACGAAATTAATCAAACCCCAAAACTAAAACTACCATTAATTTGTGTTTTTCGCACAAATAATTGTCAAATGCTCCCTACTAATTTCGAAATCACTTAGGACAAAAACTTTTAGCGTCATTTCATGGTCAGTAATATTTTCTCAGCATTAAATGACAATTTTTCTTTGACAAAAATTACTGACTTTATAATACCTAAGCATATTTTCATAAAGTAGGGAGGGGAGCAAAATTATCCTAGGTATCCCAAAACAGTTACCGCAAATTTAGCGACATTTTAAATCGTCAAAGCGGTACGTTTTGAGTTCTTTTAGTTTAGGAAAAAAAAAGGCGATTATAAATTGTTTCTCAATATTTTTACTGGCCCAGGCAACGCCGGGTATTTTTGCTAGTATTGATTATAAAATTATTTCAGTCTTCAAAGGGATCAGTGATAAAAATTTCTCAAAGTTTAAAAATTATTTATCGCCTTTTTCCCAACAGAGTATTAATAAACAATATCAGTCAAGTTCTACACGAAAAACCTTTAAATATTATGTGAGCAGTTTTTTACAGATTTATAAGTTTTTTTAATGATTATTTCCTTTTTATTTCGTAATCATATTCTTGCCAGCAAACAATAAACGGACATTAAAAAAAAAGAAAGGAATTATATTTTGCGTTAATGGGCCATTTATAAAATTTGAAATGTTAGCTTTAAATTGCGTTTCGATTTATCAAAATGATTAGCATTTTAATTGTTTTTAATAACTAAAATTCTAAACGAAAACTTCGCAATTTTTCATGTTTTTTTTAAAATAAAACTGTTTTAATTCGAGATCTATTTTTAAAGAACAGTTTTAAAAAATGACTTCTCTCTAACATGAAAAATAAATCTTTGAAAAATTAATTTTAGTTCATCTGACTTCACTCGGGTGAACAATCCCATATTAAATTAAAAAGAGTGTCAAGAGTTTAACTTCCAAAGTAGTGCAAAATGTAAAACAGCGATAAAAATTGTACTCAGCAACTTTAATATACTTAATAAAATACAAATTCAAGCTCTTTTTCAGATCAAGAGAGAATTTCTAAAAAAGTGCTTCCGTGATAAAATATGAGGCAAGATAATAAGCTTCAGAATTGTTTCAAAACGCCATTTTTATTTTCATACTTTATGCTTCAATTACTATAATTTCGAATAACTTAGCTTCCATTACATTTTTCTACCGAGATGAAAATCAGCACCATACTCTATTTCTCTCGTGCATGAAATTGAGTTATTTTAAGAGGTTTTTAGTCATCGTCTGGGAGAGAGATTAATAAGTGTTTTTTTAACGCTTGCAGCTTGAATAACAATTATCTATTTATTTGTTTCACACACTTAGCTTTTTTTTTTCTTTAACGAGATTTTCAGTGCAGCTAAAACTAAACACGTTAGCTTATATAGGTGTTTTCTTTATTTTACGAAATAGGATTAAGAAATGTATTTACAGATTTAACTTGTGGGTGTTTTTGTTTATGTTAGTGTGTGATAGGTAAAAGAGTAAAAAGTTTGCTTTATATTTATGAAAGTTGTTGAGGAAATATTTATGTTTCCAAAAGTTTTGTAGCCTCTCAACTTAGTGGTAATCTCTTTTAAGCTATATTTTTTAAAGCTGTTTTCAGACGTCTGTAATGTTTTCCTTTTTATTTTGTAGCCTTATTTTTCAAACCTTTCGGTTGTAATTTCAATTCAACATAATGAAACATGTTTGTGACTGCAAATATTATGGAAAAAAAGTAAAAAATTAAAAGGAATCTTGATACATCTTGTTTCGGGGATTCTCGCATATCTATCTACACTGTAAAAAAATAAACTGTTGTTTTCACAGTATAATACTGCTAGCAGAGATTCCAGTTTAAAACTGTAAAGTGCATAGTAATAAACTGTAAAATTATCAGCAATATATATATTACTGCTAATTTTACAGCTGATTACTTTGCATTTTTCAGCTTTAAACTGGAACTTCTGCTGCCAGTATTATACTGTACACTGCAAAAAATGAAGTGTTGTTTTTACCGCATAATAGTGGCAGCCGAGGTTCCAATTTAAAACTGCGAAATGCACAGTAAATGCACAGCATCTGTAAAGCTAGCAATTTCACAGTTTCTTACTGTAAAGTTAGAAATTTTACAGTTTATTGCTGTAAAATTTAGCTGTATTCTACTGTAAATACAACAGTATGATACTGCCAGCAGAAATTCCAATTTAAAACTCTAAAATGCACGGTAATAAACTGTAAAATTAGCAATTTTACAGTTTATTGCTGCAAAATGAGCAAATTTACGGTTTAGTACTATAAAGTTAGAAATTTTACAATTTATTGCTGTAAAATTCAGCTGTATTTTACTGTAAATACAACAGTATAATACTAGCAGCAAAATTTCCAGTTTAAAACTTTAAAATGCACGGCAATAAACTGTAAAATTAGCAATTTTACAGTTTATTGCTGTAAAATCAGCAAATTTACAGTTTAGTACTATAAAATAAGAAATTTTTCAGTTTATTACTGTAAAATTAGCAATTTTTACAGTTTATTACTATAAAAATAGCTGTATTGTTCTATGAAAACAATATTCATTTTTTACAGTGCAACTTTAAACTGGAACCTCTGCCACCAGTATTATACTGCAAGCGCAACAGTTTTTTTTTCAATGTATCTATCTATGTATTAAGAGTGAGTTCGTAAGTATTCTAGTACCAAAACGCCAAGGAGAAATAATTGAGTACGATTAAGGAGCAATTTTTGTAAAATATTTTCAAGCCATTCCTTTTTATCGATCATGGTGATTACTTTCGCTGTCACAGAAAGCTCTCCTGGTGTTCGATGAAAATCAATGATTTGCAAATGTTTTACTCTTACATAGTTAATTTTACTCTTGAATGCTTTTCATGGACTTTTACGAGATTAAACCTTTTGTGATGGAATAAAAAGCGTACCCTCTTTTTGTATTATTTCGCATATAATTGAGTTGAAAAGAAATAAGAAAAGGAATTTTCTTTTTTTTTTTTTTTTAAGTTTTTAAATATGAATACTTGTTGTTATTCATCCTGTTGCTTAGTAACAGCTTAATTTTTCGAGAGTTTTTTTTTAACGAAAAGACTTTAAAAAAGACTTAAAAGCGATTTAAAAAGTTTATAATGTTAGTAGAGCAATTACACTTATGTCAGTTTTATCAGGTTCTGGAAAATAGTTAACTTTTGACTTATAAAAGGTTTTGATGTAGTTAGTGAGAGTTATTTTATTAAAATATTTTGTGCAGCGAATCAGACGGCTGGCATATCGGATATGCAAAGATTAATTTCTAAAATGAAGTACATGAAACTAGTGTTTAATCGATAACTATTTAAATTTTTTTTTAAAGTAGGTGGTGATATTTAATGAAGTAGGTAAATCAGTTTTTGTATATGTGGAATAATTATATCCTCCGCCTTTCTTATCTGTGTCCCGAACCTTTTGATTAATCTTTCGAAAATGCTTTGCAAGTCACAGTATGACGGTTTTATCTACACTGTAAAAAATAATGTTGTTTTCACAGTATGATTCAGCTAATTTTATAATAATAAACTGTAAAAACTTCTAATTTTACACTAATAAATTGTTGTAAAATTTTACACTAATAAAATTGTTAACTTTACAGTACTAAACTATGAAATTGCTAATTTTACAGTAATAAACTGTCAAATTGATAATTTTACAGTTTTCTTACCGTGCATTTTACAGTTTTACACTGGAACCTCTGCTGCCATTATTATATTGTTCTTTCTACAGTATAATACAGCTAAATTTTACGGCAATAAACTGTGAAATTTCTAACTTTAGAGTAAGAAACTGTACAGTTGCTAGCTTTACAGTTTATTACAGTGCACTTTACAGTTTTAAATTGGAACCTCGGCTGCCAGTATTATACTGTAAAAACAACAGTTCAATTTTTGCAGTGTAACTGCTAACTGTTCTATTATACTTATCTTCTCTTTTAACTGTCACATATTTAATTTTATATTCTTCAAATTAAAAAAGAAACATCACTAAATTTTAATGAAGATACCAGTTTTGTAGGTGGGGTAGAAGGTTGATTTTAGACCTTAAAAAATATATCTGAGAGAAAAAAAAAAGATAAAGAGAAAGCAACGGAGCTGAAATAGTTTTAATGTGTTATTCTTAGAATTTTCTGTAGGTTTGAAATCAATACTGGGCTAAAAAAGAAGTTTCTTTTGTGCTTGTTCTGATTTTTTTTTGTAATTTAAATCAGTATTTCAGAGTGGTATTGAACACGTTTGATTGTGAGTTTCGAATACATAGTTGAAAAAGTATTACATATTTTATACCTATTAACTTTTACTTCAAGTTCATATTACTTCAAATATAGAGTAACTAATATAGAATACGAGAAAAAAATTAAACACAATAAATTATGCAAAAAAATTAACAAATAGCAACTTTTAACGAGACAGAAACTTTCAATAAACATAAAGCAATGCATTTTCCACTTTTAAGTAGTCTTTTGGAGTGATATTGAATTATTTTGGATGTGAAGTTCGAATACATATTTCAGAAAGTAATACATGTTTTTAACCTATAAAATTTTACTCAAAACTTATATTATTTTAAATATATAATGTAGCTAACACGGAACATAACTAAAATTAAACATTATACAAACACTAAATACAAAACATTAAATACGAAGTGCGAAAAATAGAAAAAAAATAAATCACTCCAGGAAATTTTGGAAAAGTCTTGATAGCGAGGAAAACACTTTCAGGATATTTTAGCAATGGGGGCCTCATTATGGAAGTGATTAAACATAATCCAAAGAGAGAACTTCTCGATAAGTAGTAGAAATGAAAGAAGAATTCCACGTGTCTTAGAAAAATGAACGGAGAACAAGGAATTAAAAGTTCATACAATGAAGGCATTTTGTTCACTTCTAAAGATAAACTTAGATAGAGGAGCTAGATGTGCAAGGAAGTGTTAGAAATAAAAGCATTCTCTTAACTTCAAAAATGAACCTGAATTTAAGTAATGGAGAGAACAGCAAAAAGAAAAAGAACTAAACGGCTATTTTCATATTTCATAAAATTGTAGCAAATGGATAGATTATACACTGCAAAAAATGAACTTGTTTTTACGCTATAATACTAGCAGCTGAGGTTCCAATTTAAAACTGTAAAATGCACAGTAATGAACTATAAAACTAGCAATCTTACAGTTTCTTACCGTAAAGTTAGCAATTTTACGGTTTATTGCCGTAAAATCTAACTGTAGTATATCCTAAAAACAACAGTATAATACTGGCAGCAGAGGTTCCAGTTTAAAACTGTAAAATGCACGAAAGAAACTGTACAATTAGTAATTTTACAGTTTATTAGTGTAAAATTAGCAATTTGAGAATCTATTACTGTAAAATTAGCAATTTTTAGTTTAATACTATAAAATTAACTGTATTATACTGTAAAAACAACATTCATTTGTTAGTGTACATGCACATGCAATATTAAAATACTTGATTATATTTTTTATGTCCAAATAATACACTATAACTCCTCGTTACATCGCGCCTCGTTATAGCGCTGATTCGCATATATCACTTTTCCTTTGTCTCCCTCAAAAAAATGCAAAATTTTTTTTGATTTCATATTTGACACCACAAAAAAATGTTATCAGAAAATATATTTTCTTCTTTTAATAAGTGAACAGGCGTGGTTTATTTTCCATTTATCTAAATTTTTTGCAGTTGAAGCTGCAACTTTAGATTCAAGATAAAATAATAATAATAATTTAAATATATGTATTTTTAAATATAAAAAGAACAACTGAAAAGCTAATTTTCTTTTCTTTTTGTTAAGAAAATCGTTCGAACATGAAGATAAATTAACCTTTTTGTAGATAGGCATGTAAGTAATTAGTAATCTAATTGAATCGGTATTTTTTTATGAACTCTGTTATATCGCGTTTTCCGATATATCGCGCATTTTTGTTGTACCCCAACAAGTGCGATATAACGAGGTGTTATTATACCCGTGCTTTAAAGGAGAATATGTTTAATGTTATAGGTTACATTTTTTTCGAATTTGTTTTGACCAGGATAACAAGCAATATATTGCTGCTTTAATTCAACAGTAAGACACATTAAACTAGCTGTCGTGGCCGTCACGAAACTTTCTTCTATATCTATCTTATGAATTCCGGTTACAAAATAAAATACGTGCTCGCCCGAATAATTGGAGACAGCTCCAATTTCCCAATTATCAAAAAACCCCTGCAAATGCAAAATCAATGAGCGAAATTGGAAATCATTGCAAAAGCCTTGTTTAGATTAATTGCAAACATTTTATTTGTTAGTAAAAAGAAATTGGCAACAATTAAAAATTTCAAATCATTGAAAGTTTTCAGCTGTTTTGATAATTAAATAGCGTGAAAGCGATTTTTTAATGAATTAATTTTTCGCATTGTTGACTAAGCGCAAAAATCACTCCACCAACCCCCCCCCCCCGGGGTGATTGGCGCCAAAATTTAATCGATGCTTGCTTCCTTATTGGGTTAGTGTTATTCCAAATTTCATTCAAATCGCAGCAATATTTCCCGAGATACAGTAGGTGCAATGACAAAATAAGCACTTTTTATTGCTCCACCCCCTTTGAGACATTGACACACAAATTGAATCAGCACCTGTACTCAATAAGGTCTACCTATGGCCCAATTTTCGTTTGATTCCGCCGGTTACTTCCTGAGATATAGCAGTCACCCCCGCGCAGAACACGTGCGACTGCTCCACCCCCTTCAAGATATTGACACACAAATTGAATCAGCACCTGTACTCAGTAGGGTCTACCTATGGACCAATTTTCGTTTGATTCTGCCGGTTACTTTCTGAGATATAGCAATCACCCTCGAGCAGAACACGTGCGATTGCTCCACCCCCTTCAAGATATTGACAAACAAATTAAATCAGCACCTGTACTCAGTAGGGTCTACCTATGAACCAATTTTCGTTTGATTCTGCCGGTTACTTCCTGAGATATAGCAATCACCACCGCGCAGAACACGTGCGATTGCTCCACCCCCCTTGGAGGAATTCGCTAAAAAAGTCAGGTGCACCAGTTCACATAGTGGTACATATGTGCAAAAATTTTTGTTCGATTTCATGCAGTAGTTTTTGCTCTAGCGCGGCCACAAAAACTGGTCACACACATACAGACTCACACACAGACAGACACACAGACAGACATTTTCCAAAAATGGTCAAAATGGACTCGGCGCACCTCAAAACGTGCAAATCCGTCAAAATTCGACATTCGAAAATTTTCACGAAACCAATACTTTCTTCTATATATTAGATATAGAAGAAAGTAAAAATTGTGATTTTGAATTTCTTACGTAACAATATCAGCGATTCTTAGCTTGTTGGGCGGCCCCCCGGGAAACGTAATTTAATCCTACCGCGAAAACAGGCACCTATCAGTCATTTGAGAAAACGAATCCATTTTTTAAAACAAAGCCGTTACTGGCCATAAACTTTTTAAAACCTCTGCTATTTTTGTAATTTCAAACATTGCAAATTTTGCACTAAAACTCAAAACTCTCAGGGCTAATCCCGAACGTGCGGTAAATCTGTATCTGGGTCAGTCTCACAAAATAGTAGAAATCATGTATGAAACTTTTGGATTTTGTTTATCAATTTTAATAATTTTTCTCAGTTAGTCGTATTTCTTAAAAGAGTGTTTCTTCATCTATTTGAGTATAATGAAGTGCCAATGGTTTGTACGTAAGTACGATATTCAACAGTTTTGAAAACCAGAGAGAAAACAGATATCATGTGTGAAATATTTTGATTAACTCTAAACGCGTATTTTTTAGTTTTTTTAAACTACATTTTAAAATTATTTAAACTCTGCTTGATCTCAAGATGAATCAAAACAGAGAGGTAGTTCTCACCATAATTTTTGCTTCGTTTTTTATTTTTGTAGCTGAATGACAATAATTCGTTGCTACATTGTTCCACTGCAGAATACGTGTTCTGCGTATGAGAGTTTTTCTTTAAAAAACGTACATTTGAACAACTTTATAAACGGTCAATAATATGACGAGTGCGCTATATCCAACTGATCAAAAACGAAGAAACAATTTGGACATCTTACTACTATTATATATGCGAAAGTCAATATGGATGGATGGATGTTTGTTCCTTTTTCACGCAAAAACTACTGAATGGATTTTAATGAAATTTTTACAATGATGTAGCTGAAACATCAGAATAACACATAGGCTATCATTTTTTAAGATATTGAAAAAAAAAAAAAATCTGTAGCTCTTTTTTCATTCCAATTTAAGTCCCATCTTTCGCATATATCCGAAATCTATCCTCAACCCAATTTAGCACTTAGTGTATCATCTTAATTCCCTGTCGACAGCTAGAATTGCGCACATGATTTCTGATATTCGTTGGAATATTTAAGGCTTTTCTTAAGTCAAATCACAAAGTAATTTTTTTTTCAGCTTCATGGGTAATATCTCTTACGCTGGATTAAAATTAAAACTATTAGTTTTGCTTTCAATTTTTCTTTCTTTTGAACTGTGTTCCTTTGATTAATCAAATCGAGAATGGCACATTTTTGAGTAGGCTCCCCCGTTTACCCCTTTTTATGCACGAGCACAGCCGTGCGGGTAAAGCTAGTAATTGATATATTTTGTTGATTATTTTTAATCAAATAAAAGTGTTAACTCATTTGTTTTGAAGAAAAATAGCACAAGGGCAATTCCATCGTTACAGACGTAACAATCGCAGACTTTGAACACAAATAATTCTGGTTTGGGCTGATGAAAGTCTTCAATTTTTTTTCCTGTAGTGTAACTTGATGATGTTTATGCTACATTAAATTTGCGTGCAGATTGCTTAATTACAAAAAAATACAAAAATTAAAAACTGCCTGTTACAGACGTAATTCACAAAACAGCAAAAACTCGACTATGTCATACAACTTACACTATTCCTCTGAATTATACGGAAATTTTGAACTTTTTTTTTATTACGTGTTCTAGAGACTTCAAGATTTCTAAAACCATAAAGATTGTGTGGATTTTGACTGCCAAATTTGTGAAAAAAATTCATTAACTTGTTACGGACGAAACAAAGTGGTGTTACAGACGTAACATCTCTGATTTGAAAGTAGAAAACAGTATTTTAAAGCAGGAATAAACAAAGATTTTTGTCCTAAAACAATACAGTAGCATTAATTAACACATTATTTGAATATTTTAAGTTATACTGTAACAGTTTTAGAAAATTTGGGTAAGTCTGGGGGAGATGAGAGCATATGCCGATATGTCAATATGTAACAATAAATTAATGCATCTTAAGACAATTATTTCCAAGAAAGATTGACACAAGAAAAGTTTAGAAGGGCCTTTACACAAATTTATTTATTTGTATTCTGAAAATTAATGCATAATGGGGCTGCTACATAAAAAAAATCGGGAAAAGTAAATTCCTCCCTGGAATCAGTGATTGGTCTTAGGAGAACTTAAAAATTTGAAAATGTTGGATGATATAGCAGAATACTCTAGTACCAAACTAAAATTTAACCTTCTTGGTGACAGTTGGTCAATTTTGATATTTTTTTTTTTGAATGAAAAAATGTGTCCTTTTTCGTCCGACGTTCTTGAAATTCGAACGGCATTTTCGTATTCTATTCGAAAACAATGCATTTCGCGGGCTTTTGGCAAATTCGTGATGTTAGCCCACCGTTCTTCCAATTTTGGCGTCAGCTTTAAAACATTTTCCCGGGGCATATGAATAATTTTAACTTTTCCTGCAATGGAGTTTGCACACTGAAAAAAGGAAAGAGCGTCGTTGACAAATGCTGTTCTAGATCTTACTCTCTGCAAAACCTGGTGCTTGACCATACCCTCAACTCCATCCACAGCTCCCTTTGCATGTGACGTAGCAAAAAAATGCCAGTTGAGATATAAATTATAATCAGTTATTTCATATGTGTATTTTATTAATCTTAAGAAAAAAATTTCAATTACATGCCGACATAATTAAAAATTTCAAAATCAGAATACCAGAAACTTTAGTACTCGTACCATATTATGCTATATACATGTATTGTTCATCATGTGCTTTTTACCTATTTAATTGAAAGTTTACTTTTGCTACGGACGTAACATAGAGCCATTTGTTATGTCCGAAATGTTACGTCTGTAACAGCATTAATTTAAAAACTAAATCAGTTGCAATATTTTTAACTATGGTGGGCAATTACTCTAAGAATTTGCCAAAAGGACCATTAAGGGTTTTTTTTAATTTTGATTTTTTAGGACGTAATGACAACTTTTGCTTCTTTTTTGTTACAGACGTAACATCAAACTTCTTTTTTTCAAACTTCAATTACACCATATAGATCAATTCAAAAGAAATTAATGAATGCATATTATTATAGTACCGTCTTAGTAGTTAAAATTGTGCTACAAGTAGTTATTTTTGTTTGTATTTTTCAATGAGAAATATGCATTTGAAAATGTGTTCTTTTTTCTGATTTTTACAAGTTCGTAAATATCGTACTTCCAACCAAGAAAACAAGTATTATTCTAACTCTCACCAAAAAACCAATGCAAGATTCTTAAAATATACATCTTAAGCTTTAAAATGATGTATAACATAGCAACATAACTTCAATATGAATTTTTGACCAATTGGTTTCACTTTTCATGGAATGGCCCACAAGTATACTTTTATTTCCCAATATACAGCCATTACAATTTGTCCATTACATTGAGTGAAAAACAGAAAACTTCCCAAATAGAAAGTCACGTTCAATGGATGCTCTTACATTAGACGATTACCGAGAATTTTCCACTCCACTAATCTCTTTTTTTTTGTTCCTAGTCTGCCTCAATGTTTTCATGGTCACTTGCTTTTGTGCGGCAAAATGAGCAATCAATAGCCTCTCTGATTTTTGTTACTGATTGGTGAAGGAGCTGAAGTTAACTTTCGCTCTTTCTCTCGCATACTGATAAGAATAAGAATTTGTGGCGATATGCTACTCAAAGAAAGCAGAAAAGAAAAAAAAATGTTGGATTTATTCTGCAAAAATTATTTAGACGAAAAGAAGCTATTATTGTTTTTTTTAAAACTCTTACTTCATACCCATTTCGATCTAAAATTATTAAAGTACTTCAGATTTAAGAAATGCTTAAAGCTAAATTTAAGTCCAAGAGTGGAAAAACTTGAATTTCAAAAGGAAAAAGTTTTTAACTTTTAGCAAATGATAGCTGACGAAGCGTTTTAAAGAAATTCTATAAAAGAAGTTCAAGTTCATAAACTGATTATCTTTCAAATTATTTTAGTAGAATTGAAATCAAGAACGGCTTGGAGGACGAAGGGGACTAAGTTTCACTTTGAAAAATGCACACTTTGGACAATGGTAAGCAATGGATGCAGGTAAGCAAATAAAACTTGGTACATCAAAAAGTAGATGTCGTTAGACCAATTTCATACGCACTCTAACGACAAAACCAGAAAACAAAAAAGCTGCAACAACTGCAACAATAAAACTGTTAATTTTAATTATTCGCAATTTCTGTTCTGTCGCTTAACCCCTTGATCTCCCAAGCCCTTCAATTGTCCCATTGCATAGAGGGTTTTTATTTCTATCAGTGACTAGTTGTAGTAAAGTAAATCCTCAAGCAATCCAGTTATTTTTAATAAGATATTTTAAGAAAAACAGAAGCATAAAATGGAATACGTTCATATGATTTTAATAATTAGTTTTCAAAACTTTATATGATAGCAAGATTTATAAACTGTTCTGTATATGTATTTGCGTATACGAATACGAGAAGGGGGAGAGGGGTCGAATAAACGAAGCTTCGTTTTCTATTTTTCGAACAGCGAAATTTCTTTTCTTTTTCAACTATACATGAAGCAGTAAGAACGGATCTAAAAATATTTCAAGGGAGGGGCGTTTGGTTTTATTACGTATCCTTTATTATATATCTTGGTTTGCAAATGTTGATCTCATTTGTGTTTTGGACTTCAATTGCGAAACACGTCTTGAGGAGAGCCCTGAACCTCTTCTGCTGGCATCAACGATAGTCTAAAAATGCGTTTTTTGAACTTCAATATTGAAAATTTAATAGTAGTGGGTCCTTCAAGTGAAAGGCGGTAGCCCCCATCAACCCATCCCTTGTATCTGTCTTTATGAGGCAGTGCTAGTCAAGGGGATGTAAACTGTAAAGCATCTTACAAGTTTTGAATAAAATGCTAGCTATTTTCTACCCATTGGTATGCTTTCATTGACATTTTTTTCTACACTGTTAAAAAAAACCTGAATTTTCAGGAAGTTTTTTTTCTGATTTTAACAGAAAATTTCTGTTTTCGCTTCAAAACGTATCTTTTCCTTAAAGGAACAGACATATTCCGTGAATTACCGTTCATTTTTTCCCCGCGCCAGGAACTTGGAAACTTGGACGCTTGCCAAAACATATATCGTTCGAATGTAGTGAGAAACCGATAGTGTTGTGAAGCCATTTTGCTTCAAAATTTGAGATTGCAAGGATTGGAAAACTTAAGCTGGATTTATAGCGTTCCCCCAATTATTTTGTGCCGTTAGAAGACTTGTGAAAAAATGATCTTTTCACGCTCCTGGAAGTCATTCTATTCTTGAAAGGATTCTATATGCCGCGTTGGATACAAGACGCATCCGCCGAGTTTCCCTTGTCCGACATTTTAAAGAAGATTTAGTTTATCAGTCCATAATTCATCGCAATGCATTCACGCAAAATGGGCAACAAAGGGGTGTGTGAGTATATTTTAAAATCCATACCCCCTTTTGTTGTTTTTTTTGTAAGTCGTCTATTAGAGAGAAGATTTTCGTCCAGGAAGAGGTAAGGCTCTTGCCCCATCAATTTTTATCATGTTTTTATTTTTGTTATTATTATTTTTAATTTAATTTGAGTCTAGACTTAATAGTTTGTTATTTCATGATGTGAACTGATAGACATTTAAGAGTTACATATATAAATCAACTATGAGTGCTGAGGGTTAGTAAAATGATTTTTGTAATTTTCCACAACGATTAAAAAACTAAGTCTCAAAACTAAGCTTTTTTAATACGCTTTTATTAGTTTCACATGTCGGTTTGTTTGTATGCATGTATGTAACTCTAAATGAAAGATCAATTCACGTTCTTTGAAAATATTAAAAGTAATATGTTTAATACTGTTAACACTAAAAGCTGAAGTATATATTACATGTTGATGTATTATAAGTGCATCTAAAAGCGTATTTTTTAGTTTTTTTAAACCAGTTTAAAGATTATTCTTTGGAAGCGATTTCATTAAAAACAAAAAATGTCAATTTTCAGAGTCCATTTCTTAAAGTGTTGATCACTATGAATGCCATAACGTAAATGTATGAAAATAGAGGAAATCAGTGAAAATACAGGATTTTTTTTAAAGGAACCACGAATGTTTCAAATTCAGAAAAAAAGAAAAAAAAAACTTTCGGAAGAACTTAATTTGTATTCAAACTTAAGAGAAAATATTAAAAAAAATGCACCTTGTTAATACTTCTTAATGTTTTGAAGTTGTGCGCTCAGAAATACTATGCATTGATCATTCCACCTTCAAAATATTTGAGTATTTTATGCGAGAATTGATGTAATCTTTACAAAAAAAAAATCATGTTATTTTAATGAACTAAAATTTTTAATGAAAAAAAAAACCAATTCTTGTATTGCTAAAGTATTTTTTAAAGGCAAGATATTTGAGAGTTTGAATTGTATATATTTATATACATAATATATATATATGTGTATATATATATATATATATATATATATATTTATTTGTGTGTGTATGTATGTATGTATATATAAGTGTAAGCGTCTAGGTATAAGCCTATAACGTATAAGCGGGGAAGCGAGAAAATGAAGAACGGAGAATTAAGAAACGAAAAAATGAGGAACGGAAAAATGATGAACTGACATTTCTCAAAATCACGGAAATATAATTAACGAAACGGAAACACTCCGGCAACTCAGCTGCCGTATATTTTTTCATTATTTTCAGGACATTTTTTTAACAGTGTAACCCATGTGGTTCAGCATCAGCTATCATGGCTATAATTACAATCTCTTGGCACAAAGCAGATGACAGCCCGTTACTACGAGCTATCATTTTTAATTTTGTAACTTACACCCCTTTGTTTTTAGGTGTGTTTTATGAGAAAAATATTTTGCTTAGAAGTTGAAGCAATAATTTCTGGTTCCATAAAGTCACTGGATTTATGGGGGATAAGACAAGTTTGTGGTAAAGAAAATTTTCGTCTTTCAGTTTATATAAAGTAAGACATGAAATAAGTATATGGTGAAAAAAAAACTTTAAAAAATGATTTTAAGTTAATGATTCGAATCAAGGGAAAACTTCGTGAAGTTAGTAGCGTTTTAAGCGTCCAAAATTCACAACACTATGCTTGCCGAATTTCAGTTTTTAAATTGATTTGTTAACCACCTTTGTTTTTGGCAATGATTAAAAGCTTGTACCGTCCAACAAACTGATAGCTGATAGTAAATATAAATGCTTCTAAAAAGAATTATGAGAGTTATGTAACAAATGAAATATTTTTAATTGAACCTGAAGTGTAACATGACTCTGCTTCACAACAATTATTTTATTTGACTACAGTCTGTGCCAATTGTGCGTAAATTTTCAATTCGCCTCATCATTCAATCATTAGAGAGTCTAAAGCACAAGAAAATTGCAACACTTTCGAAACTATTAAAGATATTGAAGCAAAGGATAGAAACAAAATACGGTACGTGCGAAATTTATTTTCCTTCTTCTTTTTTCAGAAAAAAAAAATCAATTTCAAAAAGCAAAAATTGCCCCATAATTGAATGATCTTTCCTTTGTGCAAAAAGAAAAAAAGAGAACTTTTTAAATTTATGAGATTCAAATAAATAAATAAATATATAAATGAATAAAAAGGCTTCAGTTGTTTACATGCGTCCCTATAGAGGGACACATGGGAACAATTAAAAACTATTGACCTTTTTGAAATAAATATGGAACCTCACAACAAAACTTACATATATTTACAACTTAGCAGCTTTCCAATTTACTAGGAAATTTTTTAAAACATTACAGTAAATATGGCTAATACATAGGCAGAATTTCAAGTAAGTAAGTACTAAACAGCTTATTTGCTTGTAATTTTTGCAAAGTTTTCGAGGCCAAAGACAGCACTTTGCCCTTATTTGGGGCTCAGTCAATGTGGACGACCGGTAGCTGAACGGAAATCGAAACATTTGATAAAATTGCAGAGTATATTACTAAACTGGCAGATAAGTATGTTTTTAAGAGCAGTGAGGAGTCTACACTACATCCATGCAACTTGTAGCAATTCAGGAAATATTTTCGAAATATACATGATTTTCATAGGAAACTGGTAGAAAGCCGCGAAATCCTGGAACGTTGCTGTAAAACGACCTGTGACGTTTCTGGATTTTCTTACATTGTACAAATTAATGAAAAAAATTATGCTTACTTTAGATATTTGTAAGAAAAGCAGTCGAAAACTTTGTACAATTAATGCAGTTCGAAAATGCATTTTTTTAAAAACTTACTTTAGGTATTTTAGATGGCATCGTATTACTCCTTCGCCTCTTGAGCGTGATTATACGCGGCAGCACATAAGGCGCAGAGATCTCCCACTCCTTCATGATGACCGTCACACCACCGCCTCAATACAACCACCACGCCAAAGCACGCACCGCACAACAATCACCACATCTCTCCATCTGCTGCTCATCAGGAGCAAACTGATCAGTTTTGCTTTTGTTTATCTGTTTGTCATCAGATTTTTTTTCTCTCGTTCATGATTCACGGTAGAGTGAATGTCACTCACCTCCACTCTCCCACCCGGCCAATCAGGTTGTAGGGAACGGGGAAAGGGGTCTTTGGAAGAGTTGCGGAACATCAGAAGTGAGGAAACAGATCGTCTGTAACTGTTGATGCGCTCGGATGGATAAGTGGCTCCAGTCAATGAATCGCTTTTCATCAAACATTTCTTGTTACCAAAAAAAAAAAAAGTTGAAAGCTTGCTGTGAAAACAGCCGTTGAAAAGTGTAACACCAATAAAACATTTTATTCGTTTGTATTACAACTTTTCAGAGCTTGCTCGAGTGTTCCGCCTTGTTGTACAGTTAACTAGTTGATGAACCACTTTCAAAAGAGAGAAGAAAAACAACAACATTTTATGGAGCATCTTAAATTATGATTCCTTGTTTTTTTTATCAGTCTTTTAACGTGAGGAACGGAAAATCTTGGTTTTGAATCGGTTAAGTGTAAGTGTGCGAACAATATTTTTCATTAAATTACTTTTTTTTTTTTTTTTGATAGAGAAATTCGTTCTATTTGAGATAAAATATGTCCCTCAAAACCAGATAAAAGTAAGTCCATTTTCATCAATTTTCAGTTTTCAGTTGAGGGCGAAAACGATTGTCGGATGCATGCAAAGGATGGGACTCGCCCTCTTTTAACGCAGCTAAATAATTGTGAGGGAATTTCTTTTCTAGAAAAACGTTTTTATGGGTCGATGCGAAATGACGATTCTACATACAATGCAACAAAAAAGTGAAAATCGCCATTTTTGGACTTCGTTGTTCTGGTTCTGAAGTACAGAAATTAGCAATGATAATTATTTCAGTGAAAGTTCTATTTATATTTAAAAAATAATCACACATCGTTGTGCATAGTTGTTTTGTATGAGTCTAGGACGATTTTGCTTTAAGAGAATAGACAGTTAATTTAAAAAAGAAAATAAATATTGAAATTAAAGGGCCTCCTTTTCTCAGTTTCATAATGAACTTCCCCATTTTTGAATGTGCGTTAATGCTTTTTCAAAAATATAACATACATTTTCACTTCTGCTGTTTCTATGCATGTTTTGCAAAGCCTCTTTTAACTTTGAAAACTTCCTTTAAATTTGAATATAAAAATAAGTAGTGAAACCAAAAAATTACTCGTATAATCTAAATATTGACTACTTTAACTTTTCATTAGCGTAGAGTAACAAATTTAAACTTCTGAAAGGTTTCAGATGAAAATCCTATTAAAAACAAGCGTTGAAAGTTCTGTTCAGAGTATTTAGTTTTAAGCACACATTAAAGAAAAAAGTTAAATTGTACAGTTAATTAAATTTCCATTTTTTCGTCGCAATAAACATTTGAGAATACTTTTTGAAAGATCTTTTAGTTAAGTATTTGATGAATAGTTTGTATTTAGCAAATTTTGATCGAGATTGAAAATAGGTAGATAAGTAGAAAGTTCGTAATTAATCAATTAAAACTAAGAAAAAAAAACATAACCCGAGTCTATCTGGGTCAAATAATGCTTTTGAACAGCTGTAGAAAGCGCTGTAAAAACATAATTTTAAAGAAAGTAAAGTAGGAAAAACATTTTAAATGTTTAGGAAACAAAACGGAAGAGGCAATAAGTTATTAATAATGCAGAAGTAAGCTCTGGATCATAATTTTATAAGAAAGGAAAATTACAATACTTCAGAATGTAATAGCATAAATACAACGTTGAAAAACACAAATGCGCAGGAAAACTGCAGACACGTGTTTCGCCAAAACCAGTGTTTGCAGTTTTCCTGCACATTTGTGCTTTTCAACGCTGTATTTATGCTATTATATTTATGCACAAAGGCACTGTTTCACTTTAGAATGGTATTGTGTTAGAAAATTTCAGTTTTACTAAATTTCACCCTAAACTGGATCTGAAAAGCCAAAATTACAAAAGTGATTTCAATGTGCTTTTCACGCATAACTATTAAGTTCAATAACTTGCTCCTTCAAATTATCCATTCCAGAGGTCGAACTTTCACCTAACATCTAAACTCCGCTCGAAAGAACGCGTTTCTATAATTCCCGCTGCACAAGATGGATCTGTTGTCATAGGAACCCCAAAACGGATGTTGCGATTTTCCATTGCAATTCCGGCGGGCAAGACGAAACCATTCATTTTCAGTACATTTGTGTATTGTTTTTTTTTTTTTTTTCAAATCTTATTTCTACCGGTGTGTCCCGTTTTTATTCCGATTACAGTTCCGTATAGGAACAGAATTGCAATTAAAAAAGCCACATAACCGCTTGGTTGCGCTTCCGAATGTTTGCTTTTTTTTTCATTTTTATATCAGCGTGACGGGATATAGTCATTAATGTCAAGTAAATGTATTCCGTAATTAGGATAAATGTTTATTTCGGTTATAGGAGCGAATTTTTTTGCACATTTAAAGCACAGTTCCATCTTTTATGTTAAATATTTTAGAGCTGTCTTCAATATAAATGTTGCGTGAAATTGGAGCCGGATTAAGAAGCATGGAAACGTAAAATTAAAAGAAAATAATGATTCTAAAACATGTACCTTTCTTTGATAAATGAATTGTAGTGCAATAATTACCTACCCATAGCATATAATAAAACATTCAAATATATTTCTGATCAAGAAGTGAAAAATTTTATAAGAACTCCTCATAATATTTTTTCTACTTCACTGGCGATGCGAAATTAAAGTTAAAAAAAAATATTTTCTGCTCAATTTGAACTTTTCTTTAGTATCCCAAGCACTAATTGTTTCCGCCTCGTCTTCTTTTTGTTGTATGTTTTGCTGTTATTCGAACATTTTTTGCATTGCTCCTCAGGTTATTTAGTTAAATTTTAAAGCTTTAGGCGTATGCATTAACTTCTGTATTTTGTTCCAAAATCCCCTTTTTTTAAATTTTTTACCCAATAGTCTGTTATATATTTTTTACCACTATCTTCCATTCTTTTACCGTTTTCTAACTTTTGGTGCAGTAGAACAGATTAAAGCTCTTTTGTCAAAAAATCAATAGAACCAACTAATCTAGTGCTACAGAAATCACATTACACCATTCTTATAGGTTGAAAGTTATAACTTTATCTATATATATGCATAAAAATGTATGTAGGTATATGCATAAGTTTGTATGTTTGTATGTCTGTTCTTTATACCAATTCAGTTTTCGCTGGATTTTCATCAAACTTGGCACAGAGGTTCCTTGATGCACCAGAATTCACTTGGGCGGGGTTTTGAAATTTTAAAGAAATCCAAAAAGCTCAAAATTCAAATTTTTGTCTCAAAATGGCCATTTTCTCTCAATTTTGAATATATATAGAAAAAGAGATAAGCTTTTAAGCATACGAATTGATAAAACTTAACACATTTAAATATGAGTATTTTCCAACAAAAATTACGATTAATTAATATAAGGCTCACCTATTTCATTTAAGCATGAAATAAGTTAAAGATAATGCAATACCAGGCAACGCCGGGTAATAAGCTAGTAAATTATAATTGCTTCTGTGTTAAGGTTAAGCACGTGTCCTTTCAGCAGTTTTTCAATTTAAAGTACAATTACTGCATGCAATTAAGAATGAAAATCAGATTCAAAATCGCTAAATATGGGGGGGGGGGAGGGATATGGGGTCAGGAAAAATAAGCAATATGAATTGAGAAGTAAAAGTGAAAATGAACGTAGTGCCTGCGTAATGTCATTTTCAAATGATCAGGGGTGAACATAAGATTTCGTAATCAAAAAGCCTGAAATAGTTGTACATAGACACGTTGGTAATCCAAAAAAAAAAGCATTATTTGTTTGAAATGCACATTATAGCTGATTTTTGAATTACAAACCTTTGTTTTCTCATAGTATTTTTGTGGTACAGCAAAATAGAGGTATCGCGTGTAAGCAATTTTTCTCAGTTTTTTTTAATCAAAAAATAAAAATTC
>JAXGGA010019111.1:0-20675 GCA_038373865.1 Uloborus plumipes
GTTCTGTTGTTCCAATTCAAATTTATTTGAAGGAAACTGTTTGAAAAAGCAAGATTCTAACCCCAATTCTTCTAATCAAGACAAGGACAAGGATTTATTACTGTTTATCCCTTCTCGTGAGCAACTAGATCTTAGAATGACAAAAAGTTGCAGATTTCAAAAGATTTTTTCTCCAGGACTTTTTTTACTTAAAATACGAAGGGGAAAGTCACATAGACTTTATGTAGTAAAAGTCCAGCGCGAAAACAATGATGAATAAGCGAAAAAATCTTTCAGGACAATCTCCGAAACCCAGAGGTTTTAAGAAACTAAAGAAAAGGCAGAGTTCATCCCAGGAGATGTCATGAAAAAACTTAAGCCAAGTCACAACTGCTAGTTTTAATGACCAGAACATATTTGTGGACGACATGAGTAACTTCAATTTATGTTAAAGCTTTGTATTTCAATTGAAAAGCATTTCTTAAAATTACTTTTCATGTTTCATAAGTTCAAAATTATTTTGAATTTTGACAAATTATAAACGTTTAATGGTATTGAAATTATACATTTATTTGACAGTAATTATCTGTTCTTATTTTCCCTCATCAATATTACTCATGTTTGTGAGGCCTATTACAGGTTAAATTGAAAAAAATGAAAATTTTAACATGTGTTCCGATTGACCCCTATCAGCGGGGTGATTAGGAACACCCATAATTTCCTATATATTTTAGTAATAACTGTTCAAAATGTTTTGTCTTTGCTTGGAATATCAAAAGTAAAGCAAGACCGAAGTTTTTACCCAAAAAATCAAATTAAAAAAAATCTTTTAAATGCTTTTTTTACAATCAAAGCTGAAAAGTGTTCCGATTCACCCCATTTTACGGTATATTTTCATGAAAACAAAGGATCGAGTACTTAACAATTCAAAAATCACAGAATTTTTTACAATTTTTACATGAATACTTTTTAAAGAGCAGTCTTTTTTGGACTGCTTAGTACTGTATTCATTACAAAGTTTTTAAAAAAACACAGCAAGAAAATTAATTTCTGAATTCAATTTCGCCGAGTTTAAACACCACATACTTTAAATTCAACGATTTTGCTTTTTAATGTTGCTGAAATTCCTTTTCGGCATATTGAAATAAAGCAAAAATTGTGATGTCCTCTATATTTAAATTCATTTATTTGGAAAAATTTAATGATTTTCCGATACAAATTGCTTTTTTTTTAATGTTACGAAATGGAGGAAGGATTGGCATCGTCTGTTCCTCTTTTTGCTTAAAAGAGCAATCTCCATCTTCTAATAGGAACAATTATTTTTTCTGCAATGAAAGATGATATGCATTAACGTTTACGTCATTTAGCTAAATGACTTTTTTAATCTAGGAAGAGCATTGATATTACTCAAATGAGCCGCTGAAATAACTTCAGGCACTTTTTTAAATGCAATTATTTAATATTCGTTAAAAATGATAGTGGATGAATGAATACTTTGAGCAATTTTACCTACAATAATAACTGTAAGGAAAAATATGTCCCAGAAAGACGTGACCTGCTTCAACAATTCTGCGTTTAAAATATCTGACCAAACCTAAAATGATATTTTTAATTAAGCACAATTAGCAATAAAGGCAAGTAATTTATTTCTTTTAGGCGATTTGTAAGATATTTAAAGTACGTAAATACTTTCATTTCATACAATACAACGCCAACTCGTTCATTTCTATCCATGGACTGCAGTTTCGGGTTAATTATGCCCTCATCAGCATGGAATACGAAAGTATCTAATTTCACATTAGCTACCAGTTTTTTTCGGCTCTCTTTGCTCTATAAGAGGATTTTTGCCTCCAACTCGTTTACTTTCGTATTCCATGCTGATGAGAGCATAATAAGCCCGAAACTGCAGTCCATATATCGAAATGAAAGAGTTGGTGGTGTATTGCATGTTCCTGCCTTAGCCCTTGCTTAGAGGCGGTTACTCACTGCTTTATACTTTCATTTCAGGTCATTTTAATGATTTATCTGTTATTAATGCGGCTTAAGTTTTGCCAATAAAAACTTGTCTGCAATTTATGTAAAAAAACTGTAACAACTGCGCTTAGGTTACACACCTCACGATTCCAGAAGGTTGACGAAAATGATAGCTGTCATTTTGAACGTGTTTTGATGCCCGATTTATTTTAAACTCAACGTAAATCAGTAACTCAAAAAAAAAAAAAATGCTCCCTCTGGTGATGGAGTTTTGTAACATTTTTTATTCACCTACGCAAATCCCATTCATTTATTACATTAAAAACAGAATTTCTTTAATTTCTGAGCAATAGTTTCTCCACTAGACAAATTTAAAGTAATCTTGTTTGATTATGAATACCCTATGTATAACATAACCATCTTATTACCCGGCGTTACCCAGTTTTCCATTGTGTTTAACTTACTTCATGCTAAAATAAAATAGGTGAATCTTAAATTGATAATTCATTGTTAATCGTAATCTTTGTTTTAAAATACAGTGAACTCTCTCTTATACACTGCCTCATTTATGTTCCTTTTTCACTTATACGACGATTTTAAATGGTCCCAGCACATTTCATAGCAAAATAATAATAATATCAATCGTTTATGCGTCGCTCTAAAGATAAATATTTCACTTATGTGCCGAATTTTCCGTAAAATGTAAACAAAAAATATTATTTTGTTTAAAAAATAGGCATTTTTCTTCACTTTCCCCTTTAATCCTCCGGCTATTGCTCAATGCTCACGGAGGGCATTTTTTCCGCATGAACTAGAGTTCGGAGAGGAACAGTTACCTATTATGGATCGTTTTAAAAGGAGCAGTTTGTAATTAGGTATGCAACAATTTTTTCTCTCTTTATCATTGTAGTTACGTTCCAGAAATTGCCAAACCGTAGTAATATATCCCTTGTCTATAGAAACATTCTTATTCATTCTCTCATCAGAACCTATGTTGCGTTTTAGTCCTTTAAATAGGTTTGTTCACTTATACGTCTCTCTCTCACTTATGCGCCTTTTTCTGTTGGTCCCATGGGCCGGCGCATAAGTGAGAGTTCACTGTATTCATATTTAAATGTGTTAAATTTTATCAATTTGTATGCTTAAAGCCTTATCTCTATTACTCTATCTATTCAAAATTGAAAGAAAATGGCCATTTTAAAACAAAAAATTTGAATTGTGAGTTTTTTGAATATTTTAAAATTTCAAAACCCCCGCTTATGAGAATTCTAGCGAATCAAGGAACCTCAGTGTCAAGTTTAATGAAAATCCGACGAATACTGGATTTGTATAAGGAGCAAACATACAAACAAACAAATATGTATACATACATCCATTTATGTATAGATAGATTGCTTCAGATTAATTGCTTAAACACAGTTAAAGCATCGAAGCAATAATTGTGTAACCAATTATGCTTCACATATTCAGTTAAGAAGGTTTTGTATGACATGTAGTTTATGGAAACAAATTGAAGATTTTAAATACATAAAAACTACACAATAAAGCATTTTTTTATTTACTTAAGCAAAATCCCATCACATTATTACATTGCAAACAAAATTTCTTTAATTTCTGAGCAATAGTTTCTCCACTTGACAATTTTAAAGTAATCTCGTTTGATTATGAATACCCTATATACAATATGTATAACATAATTGCTTCAGATTAATTGCTTAAACTCAGTGCAAAAGCATCAAAGCAATATTTGTGTAACCAATTATACTTCACATGTTCAGTTAGGAAGGTTTTGTATGACATGTCGTTTATCTGAACAAATTAAAGATTTCAAATGCATAAACACTACACAATAAAGCATGGCAAGCGTATCTAACTAGTTTTTTTAAGTTGAAAATCATGAAACGATTTACGAATGAATAGTAAATAAATAAAGAATAATAAATGATTTCAAAATACGAAGTTGCTTTCAATGCAGTCTTTTTCAGCAATAGCGCTCAATAACACACTATCAATACTAGACAAAGCTATCGATTGTTCATGCGATACACAACAAACGACAAAAAAAAAGCCCCATTTTAAAAGTATTATGGCTGGAAAACGACCTCAAAATGGAATTTAAGCTCGTAAATGGGGCGAAAATATATCACAAAAAACACGAAACTTGATAAATTACTTTCTGCAGTGATAAGAAAAGTTATCCATCATTGTGAAGCATCGTCGGGCTTAACTATGATTGAAATAGATGGATATTTGCGCCCGTCGGCGTTGTCGTCGGCTCGTGTGCGCAATTGTTTGTGTCACATGTGAAGCGGGGTTTTCTTTATACCTTGTGATTTTCGTGAGACACATTAGCTATGGAAAATATTTGATTATATATTCGTATATTTGATTTTTTAACGAATTTATGCCCAGTAGCCTAAAAACGGGACGCTTGTTAGTTACTGCAAACAAAAACCTGTAATGGGTATATCCTTTTACTAAAGCTGTTTTTCAATAGTTGAATAGTCCTTCTTCTTGAGAAAAATAGTAAGAGCCACTATTTGGACATCAGAGTTTATTTATTGACAGCTATTTTCAAACAAATCAGTCAAGCAACGCTCCAGAATGGGTAGCCACAGAAAGTAAATTTTTTTGCGAACTTTTTTTTCATAAAATTAACCTATTTTAAAGTGATTTGCTTAAATCACAGATGCCTTCTGTAAGGTTACTTTGCAAAAGTGAAGTCAAGTAAGGTCTTATTTTGCTCACATATCTGCCTAGTTTCCCATAAACAGGACGTTAAATAACTTAATAAATATGGCAACGGCGATCTACTTTACGCCAAAAATGTATGTAAACCATTCCAAGTAAGAGTTTTAAGCAGATAAAAATTTAAAAAAAATTAAAAAAAAAACTTCGGGCATAAATGGGTTAGTAAAATATCATTTGTCTCAAAGAAAAAAAAGAGAAGGAAAAAAAAAAAACTTTTATCTAGTAACTTCTCGTCTCAAAACTTTTTTATAGATGGGGAAGGGGGGGGGAGTGAGCTTTTAAACTAATACATGATTTCAAAGAACTCAACAGCCAAAAACCCTTGTTCAAACTGTTAAGAAAATTTATAGCTCTAAAATAGCTTTTGTTTACTATATTAAAAGAAACAGCTTTTTTTATCCTTGTCTTATATTCATATAATTAAGGAAGTTAAGAATGTCACAATTGATTATACAACCGTGAAAGTAAATGTTTTTCTTTTACCTTCATCATGCAGTTAGTGTATTTTGTGGTTTTATAAATTTGTTTTTCACACTTTTACTCTACTAGAACACGAAAGACGTATTGATAGCTGTTATATTAAACTTCTGTACGATGCATTTTTTAAAAATATAAATAAGATTTTTTTCTTACACCAACGCGAAGTTGTTCATACTATCTAAGTAAATTTAATTTTCGTTAAAATATTATTCTTCTGAAAGAGAATATATGGATCATTCCAGCGAAAATGGTAAAATCATGTCTGAAACTCTTTACTTAAGACAATCAATTTAAATAATTTCCACCAACTAGTTTTACTTTTTTTTATTGAGTTTCCATTTATTTGTGTATAATGAAGTGTAAAAAACTAGTACATGACTCATTTATGAAAAGATTTTAAATATTTTGATCACTTTGTGTAACAGAATAGGACATGTGACGGAGTGGACAAATAAGCCTTTAAAAATATCTTTATAATTACAAAGAAAAGTTAGAATCACAGAACAAGCATAAAGTGGAATAAACAGGCTAAAACTGTAAGTCTGTCTGCAATTTCAAGAAAAAAATCTATTTTTTCATCATGAAATCGTCTGCAACAGAGTGGACATCCAACAGTTCAAATTAAATACCATAAGAAAAGAATTAGGCTCACCCTGGTTGTTGACTATCAGATTGAATACAATTGTTTATTTTATTTCCAAAAGGCTTGTAACAGAGTGGACAATTTGAAACATAGAAAATCTCGGGACATAGTAATAAAATAAATAATAGTTTTTTTGGGGGATTCTTTTTTCCTTTGTGTAATAATCTGCAGAAATGGTGTCAGAAGCATCTTTTGTGCAGTGCAGTGTAATTTATTTTGTTGTTACATTTTAATTTTATCATTTAAATCACATTAAATATTCTAGAAATTTTAAGCTGAGACACGTCATTTTCTCCAGGACACAAAAAGATAATTTTTTTGTGTCCTTTCTAAATGGATAAGCCCTAAACAATTGATACTTGATGGCACAAAGATAAATGGGGAACCAATAAAAAATACACTTAATGGCTGGTAGTTATTAAAACTGATTTTTTAAATACCAAAATCTCGGGGCTGATTTGTAAAATTTTCGCTGGAATGATCCATATGTAAATAAATACACAAAAACGAGTAAATTTATTTTTCCATTGTTAGATTTGAGTGTACATATCGCACATCCAGAATGAAAGGGGCGCATCTCGATTTTTTTTTGAGAAAAATCGATTTGAAAATTTAAACTTTTTTAAATCCTTGGCTTGGCTCTATTAAATTATTACAACTGGCCAAACTTTCATTGCTTAGTTGATTAAAAGTTTAGCTAAGTGACTATGGTGTGCGTTTCCCGGTCAATTTTAAATAAGTCAATAATTAATGAGAAGTGCCCTTTTCATTCTCCATTTTCGTGGAGAATAAAAGGGGCACTTCTCAAAATAGCTATTCTTATGGGCATCGCCATATACACCCTTTAATTTTTTTTGGAAGTTCTTGTCGTGACTTATCCTACATACCGCTGTTTCATTTCAGAACGATATTAAATCAAATTTTAATTCCTAATGATTTGACGCTAGGTTACATAATACTATTCTTCTATTTCTAAAAAAAGGAACCCTTCATAAATTACTCGTGCACAAACAATTTATACTTAATAACAAACAATTAAAACGAGTGTCATTTTAAAACAAATCAAAATTACGGTTTTCTTAATTGGTTTTAAAAAAGTACTAACCATAATTTACACCAATGACGCTCGGCAAACTCTGATTTTCAAAGATGTGCCCCTTTCAAACTCAATTCTCCCTTCACAATCGGCAGAATCGACAGAATGATAAGGGCATAAGTTGCTTTTTAGCTGCGGCTGTTAACTCTAGAAAAAAATGGGTCAGTTTCTCATGTAAGGTGTACTAAGGTATGCTTTTTAAAGATATTTTTTTAAAATATGTTCAAAATGAATAAAATTGTTTAATCTTGTACTAGTTTTTTACCAATGCTGCTGTTTAAATTGTTATTAGAAGTTGTCAACAATTCCAGATTGGAGAATTTCATTTTCCAGCAATAATTCTTAAAGCATGTTTTAGTCTTCAATTTGAATTTTTTTCCAATGACAATGAATAAGATGTAATTAACTAATTATTAACAAAATAAAAAATTAATGTCAATTAATTGGTAGAGTAAACTGAAAAAAAGGGGAAACAAAAACATTTTGTCAGTTCTAATAAAACATAATGAACGAAAAAAAAAAGTTGCATACCCCCATTCCATTTAAACTCAAAAATAAATATGTGCAGTTCTCGCAAATTTTTCTTAATTATATTTTATGCTTGGTTGCTTCTGTTTTTGTTTACAAAATGCAAAAACATGTAAAAACTTACAATTAAAAAGTCAATGTTTAAAAAAAAAATTGCTTGTTAAAATTTAGCTTCCTTCAGAAGCCATAACATTTGAGAACGATATAAAATACTTTATAAACAACTCTTGCAAAACCATTAAATATTTTTGAAAAATTGCAGCTGAATTTCGAAAACACTTGACTTAATGTAGATCCTAAACATAACATTTTGAGCGTGGAGTAAATCGTGAAAATATTTGCCTTTAGGAAATTGCTTCTATGTAAATACACAATAAATTTGGGAAAAGGTTATTATTAAAATACCAAGCATGCAGAATAAGTTAAGAATGCAGCGTAATACTACAATACTACACACGTTTAGAATTATTACTAGCTGTTTTAAAAGTATACTCCAGGCAAGATTGTGCAGATATTTATTTTTGAAAAATAAGATGTTATTTAGATGTATTAGAAAATGTTCAGTAAGTGCATTGCAGTTGAAGTTTTGCTGAATCATATAGAAAACGTTACTACCTATTGTATTCATAAAAAATAGAACAGTAAAATACATTGAGAATCTTTAAGAATTTTCAAAATAAAATGTGTATTTGCCTATTATATTAAATTTTTGAAATGAGTAGGAAAATACTGTTTTATTTTAACTATTAAGTAAGAAAAGAAAATAATTATAAGCTACTTCTTACTGGACTAGGCTCTTCTATATGCTTTTACATATCGCTAAAAACTAATTCGCGATTCCAGAGCTCGAATACGCCACCCTGCGGGATTTACAAAATTCCTTCCAGCGGTAAATCAGTGAATTCCACGTGTATGTTTTGGGTATCAAAACAAGTTTTTCTTGGTCAAAATATAGGTATTTATAGTTAATAATTCGTTTCAAAAGAATAAAAAACTAAAAAAAATATTACATACGATCAAATATCACTAAGTCACTTGACTTAAAAGCAATAAAAACAAAACAGCGTGCGTTTGTTATACCTCTCATAGACAGTGGCCGCAGCTCCTCCTATAGCTCGTTCAAGTTGCGAATATATCGGAAACTTATTACAAGTTAATATTTCAATTCGGAAAAACAATAGCTACGTTAATTGCTCAAATTGAGTTCTATAAAAAAAGGTTGCTTTACAGTCGTAGTTTAAAACCGCATTACAGTAACAAAGACACATGTAAAGGGTGTTTTTTAGAGATGTAGAACTTTGAAATGGAATAAAACAAAGATGATTTTTTTTAATTGATATGAAATTTATTTTATTCGAAAGATAATCTTCTGGCATTATAATTTAAATATGACTTCTGTCATATGACCGCCACGGCTTGCACGGACGTAGTCTAATCTTGAGGTCCAATTTTCGATTACTTTTCCCAACATTTGCGGTCTCATATCGGCAATAACGTGGCAAATGTTGTCCTCCAAGTGGTCAATCGTTGTAGGCTTATCGGCGTAGACCTAGCGACTTTACACATCCCCTCAGAAAATAGTCAAGTCGCGTTAAATCGCACCATCTTGGAGGCTAATTCCCGGGGCCCAAAACGGGAAACTATGCAGTTACCAAACGAATCCTTAAATAAATCAATTGTGGCACGAGCTGTGTGACATGTTGCGCCATCTTGTTGAAATCACAGCTCCCGCACATCATAATTGTTCAACTGATGAACGAAAAAGTCAGTAATCATGGCTCTGTAGCGTTCACCATTAACTGTAACGTTCTGGGCAGCATCGTTTTTAAAGAAGAACGGACCAATTATTCCACCAGCCCATAAAGCACACCAAACAGTCAGTTTTTCTGGATGTAATGATGTCTCAACATACACATTGAGGATTATCATCACTTTAAATACGGCAGTTTTGTTTATTAACGTATCCATTCAACTGAAAGTGCTTCATCGTTAAACAAAATTCTCTTATGAAAATCGGGATTAACGGCAATCTTGTTTTGCTTTTTAAATTTGCATAATTTGGAAGCGTTGTTCAGGCGTCTGTCTATTCATGTTAAAATGCCAAACCAAACCAAACATAAATCACTTGACAGGTGACAAAATGGCCGCCAGTTAAAAAAGTATTGCCAATTTAAAGTTCTATACGTCTAAAAAAAAACACCCTATACTTCACTTCTCCAGGAACTAAATGTTTCACGAATCAAAATAAACTGAAAAAAAAAAAAAAACTTGGATTTCTCATAGTATTTACTATTAATTAAAAAAATGTCTGTTTGCAATCACTGATGCTTAATTATAACTCATCGTGTAAGAATGTGAAATTTTAAGGGATTTTAGTTCATGTTCCCTCTAGGATTTTCATTTTTGTTCTTAAAGTTAACTGCTTGTATAGTGTTAAAAGTGAACATGTATAAAACTGTATATACAAGTATACTGTAAATGAAAAGGAAAAACGTGAGTATGATCAGAGAATGCAGTTGTTACCAAATGCACGTGTTTTCTGTAGTAGTAGGGTCAGGTGGGGGAAAGTGGGTCTATGGGGAAAATGGGGCTATATTGAAAGACACCCATTTTCTCTTTTTCAATTAAAATATTTTGTTAATTCTTTTTTTAAGACATAAATTGAGATCATAGCAAATATTTTTATGTTCGTTTTAGAACACTCGAAGCAAGTTGAAAGTTTACAAAACGTTTTTTTATGGTCGTTGTATGTGATATGTAAGAATTAGCTGTTTATGAACTTTCCTCTAGAAGCAGTATTCATTAGCAAATGATATAAATTTTAATATAGACATGTAGTGAAACATCTAAGGATTAGCCCCACATAAAGATGTAAAAACAAAATTTAGAATACTGTTTATTATAAGTGGTTTTCTGAGGTAGGGTAAAGTGGGTCTATGGCTAAACTTTCCTAAAAGTTTACGATGACGTTACATAATTAGAGAATTGGTACTATTTTTATGATTTTACGTGCTTATTCTTTATTATCTTGCTAAAATTGACCTTTGTTCTGCTAACTGACATGAAAAAATTTATTTTCTTCCTGTTTTCCCTGCTTTGCCATTGGTTTAACATGGGTGTCAATGGGCTTGGCGAGAAATTGACAAGATATCGCCAAGTTGGCATCACTATTGGCGACTTATTTTGTTGCCAAATTTGGCGAGAAATCACTACGTGTCGCCATGTTTGGCGACATTTGGCGCGTTTTCCATCATAATAGAAAGTTGCAGATTGTTCTGGAATGTTTTAGTATAGTGAATGACAGCAAAAAGAATAAAACTGATGACGTTGTTTTTATTCGTTAAATGACAAATAAACAATATTTTTAGCTCATTTGTAGCTTTAAATGATAGTAAGGTATTTTAATTTAATTATATACTTACGTCAAAATCATTATTTACACATTTTTGTTTAAATTTTCACTGATTTCTGTACTAGACCCACTTTATCCTACCATGGGGGAAAGTGGGGCTATCAACACATGATGTTTTAAAGGTATCACTGAGAGAAAACAATATAACAAAATAAAATGGTTTTGCTTCATACTTAATCTGTATGAATCCAATGTATATAAAATTCATCAAAAGTTTCCTTAAAATGAATTTAATCATGTGATTTTGGGGCCGTTTCTTAAAAAAGCTCGATTTTAGCCTCACTTTCCCCCACCTGACCCTACTAACTTAGATGATACAAGCAATGGGAACACACTGATTTAAACAGCATGAACCTATTACAGTTGTCATTTTTGTAAATTGGCTCGGCGTTGATTTATTGCAATAGTCCCAAAAAGTGATTGCTTTCTGATTGGCAGTAACAAAATCGCATGATGCATTTTTTCTCAAAACAAGTAATTACAGTAAAATATTTATTGAACACGTGCATTGTTTTTCAGTAATTATGCATACTATTAGATTCTGTTTTTGTAAGTTTATCGTCTGCTGCATTTTTCCATTTAATATTTATCTTTTTATTATTGTCAGCAATGCTTCAATTTATTTGCATCATTTAATTTATTGATCGTTTGCGCTATCTATTGTTTTCTTGTAACGGCAACGACATCAGAATTGAGTTGGAATAGTCGGAATGATTTTTAATGAAGCGATGAGGTTGTTTTTTCTCGCAAAATTTTGGAGGAGAATTAGATTTCCTTTTCTTGTAAATATGCAATTAAAAGTCTTTTTAATGCACTTTTATTTGTTTCACATGTGGGTTTGTTTTTCAGTATGTAACTCTGAATAAAAGATAAAATTCACGTTCTTTACAAATATAAAAGTAATATATTTAATACTACTACTGCTAAACTATATTATTACATGTTGATGTTAGTTTTTGCTATTATTAATACTAAAGGCAAAACTATATTATATGTCGATGCATAAGGTGCTTGTAAACCGCATAAGGTGCATGTAAACTTATAATACGTCATGATTTAAACTTTTATAGTATGATTAACTCTAAAAGCGTATTTTTTGGTTTTTTTAACTACAATTTAAGTATTTTTATGAAAAATAAAGAATTGGGGTTTATTTACTGCAACTAATAGTTACATTATATATCAAAAGAGTTCTAAGAAGTGGAATGAAAAAATTGCACAATGATGAACAATTGATGCTTGAAAAAGTAAAATAATACGCTAATAAAATATCCGTTTGGTTAAACTTTGAAAGGTCTACTCGAATCAATTTAGTTAGAAAATGAGTGTAGAATCTGAGACTGGGATATAATGCCGGTTTAAGAATGAAGAAGTGTTCAAATGTTTAAGAATCATTATCACTCTTAAAGACACAGTTTTTAGAATGTAAAAGAAACAATATTTTGAAAAAAAAAAATGATTTTTAACAGAAAGAAAACGGGAGATGGGGGATGAGAAAAGTGCTGAAAAAAGTAACTAATTTTTAATTTAACCGTTGCAATGATTTTTAATTTTTCCTATTAGTATTAATACAGTAGAAATTAGATCCCTAATTACAACAAAAGGGCGATGTTTGTACTTTATATTGGAGAGCCACAGAGATTATGACTTAATCTCATGGTCTTCGTACATATGCTTGTAGCTTGCAACTATTAATATTATTTTTTTTTAACCTTGGAGTTTCGGAATGTTTTAATTTCAAATGCTTAATTTTAATCTTGAGTTTAAAGCGTTTTTGTGACTTATGTTTTTATCAAAGTGATTTTTATCATGCTTATTTTTAAGATTTCGTAATTATCGTGGATTTAAATCTACTTTGCTATACAAAACAACGCATCGAGAAAATAAAATAGATTAACATTTTCATCGCATGCTTCGTTTTATTAAATATTTTTGATAGAATATTTTTATTTATTTTTCAAAACTTCATCTTTATTTTTTTAATTTTTCTTTATTTTTTTAATGCAGAAGTTCTGAAAGTAAATTTGAAGCATTATTTTGAGAGAGATTAACACCTGTTGTTTAACACTTCACAATAACACTCAATCTAACAGACACACACGCACCTTAGTTTTAAAAGCTTTTAAAAACCAGACACTGCGGGGGCAGCTTAGGAATTTATATTTAACTCAAAGTAGCGATGCATAAGCTAAAAGCTTTTGCTGCATTTGTTGAAAGGTCAAAATGCTCAATAGGGAAAAGTTATTTTTATCTTTTAAACAGATACGGGACTTTCCACAGACGCCCCTTTTGAACGGAATCAAGTCGGTTGAGAGTAATAAAACGGATAATGTATTCATGCACACAACATTTCTGTTTAAGTTTTAAAAGTATTGTTCTTGAGCATTGAGTTTGAAAGGGCGAAATTGCTAAATTGTGATTATCTGAGTAGTAACTTTTATGTGACGTTTGTGGGCGAGCTGCGCGTGCACTTACAGGTACGAGAATATATTTTCATGAGTTTTATTACGCATGCGACTAATGGAGATTAATATTTAATATTTTGTCTTTGGTTTATGACTTGTTTTGAAATATTTTATATTTTGGGGACATTACTGATTTTTTGATGCATTTGACAAAGTTATTGTTTTCTACTAGTTACGGATTCCGGGCTGTTGTGCCGTGGTCTGGATGACTTTAATCCATACGTTTCAATCGCAACTGCGGCGATCATCTTCAGTGGGTGGCGTTGATTTATTTGGCGACTGATGCGAAATTTCGAACTGCTGCAAGATTTTAAATTGTAAACGCAGCGCCCTCTACTTTCCGGCTCGGGATTGACAGATGACTGGATGCCAAAGCTTGTTAACTTTTACTTCTTCCTCCTTCTTGTTAAAATTATTTGGGTGTTTGAAAATTTCAATGGCCTCTCTATGCAATCTGGGGAAAAAATTTGAAGTCCGTGAAATTATTTTGGCCTCATTGAATTTTATATCATGTATTCCATTACTGAAAGTGTGCTCCGCGATCGCCGACTTTTCAGTCTGACCCAGCCGGCAATTTCTCTGATGCTCTTTGATTCTTGTATTAACACTCCGTTTTGTCGTCCCGATATAAACTAACCCACAGGAACAGGGGATCTTATAAACTCCTGCGGCGGACAACGGGTCTCTAGCATCTTTCACTGAACGCAGCAGGTCGCTGACTCTATTGGAGGGCTTGAAAACCGTCTTAATATTATGTCGACGTAAAAGTCTTTCAATTCGGTCTGTGACGTCCTCAACGTAGGGAAGGTAGGCTATGGACTTGACCGGTTCTTCTTTAGGCGTCTTTCTTTCAGTCTTGGGGTGGAAAGCTCTCTTAATTTCTTGTTTAGAAAATCCATTGGCTTGGAAGACATTAGTAAGGTGGGCAAGTTCATTTTCAAAAGCAGACGGTTCGCAGATTCTAGAGGCCCTGACGAAAAGTGTTTTTAACACTCCCCTCTTTTGTCGAGGATGGTGATTGGAGTCCTTGTGTAGATAGCGATCTGTATGTGTTGGCTTGCGGTAAACACAATGGCCAAGAGTTCCGTCTTCCCTCCGGCTGACACAGACATCCAGAAATGGTAACATTCCGTCCTTCTCAATTTCCATGGAAAACTTAATATTCTCATGTATGTTGTTGATATGCGTCAGAAATCGGTAAAGTTCGTCATTTCCATGGCTCCATATGACAAAAGTATCATCAACGTACCTTAGCCAACAGGTTGGCTGCTTTTTGGCGGTGCTGAGAGCCGCGTCTTCAAATTTCTCCATATAAAAATTGGCGATAACAGGGCTTAATGGACTCCCCATGGCAACACCGTCCTTCTGCTCGTAGATGCAATCGTTCCATTTGAAGTACGTTGTTGTTAAGACCAGCTGAAACAAATCAGAAATGTCAGATGGAAAAACTTCTCGTACACTCTCCATGGCTTCCTTTACTGGGACCCTAGTGAAAAGAGACACAACATCGAAACTCACGAGAATATCTGTTGACTGGATTTGATACGTTTTGAGCTTGTCTATGAAATGGGAAGAATCCCTAATAAAAGACTCAGTTGTACCGACATGAGGTTTTAATAAACTAGCAAGGTACTTGGACAGCAGGTAAGTTGGCGAGTTTATGGCACTGACGATGGGCCTTAATGGCACGTCCTCCTTATGTACTCCTTACGTCCGCCTCACAAGAATCAAAGAGCATGATGATGATGGATGAGAGAGATATGAGATTGGAATTGGTGGGGAATTTTCGTCCAAATTTCTAAAAATGGCATCTATATATATAAAAGAAAGTCGTGTTAGTTACACTACTTATAACTCAAGAACGGCTGTACCGATATGGCTAAAAATTGGTGGGTAGGTAGCTTAGAGCCAGGAGACGGACATAGGCTATAATTTATGTGTGTCTGTTACATAGATAGAAAAACTGTCTTATTGACTAAGCCTTATTACTACGCCTTTTTTGACACCTCCATGGCTGAGCGACATAAAGCACACGTTCTGGCAGCTACCGGTGGGCAGTAAACCGGTTGTAAGTTAGCGGGGCGTTGAGTGTTATTTGACTTTTTCGTGAAATAAATTATAAACAAACGTTACTTCCCTTGAAATTTATATGTGATAAGCTGCCAGAAACGATTGCTCATTCCTAGGATCCCGATAATCCCAACCGATATGCCGTTTGAATTTAAAAGACTTCAATTTCCGATCCGTCTTGCATTTGTCATGACCTTTAACAAATCACAAGGCCAATCCTTAAAAGTTAGTGGTTTTGAATCTAGAATATCACCGTTTCTCCTATGGTCAATTATATGTGGCATGTTTACGGGTCGGAAGACCATCTGTGTTGTTTCTTTTTGCGCCTGATAATAAAACAAAAAATGTTGTGCAACACAAAGTACTTTAGTGAAGAGCAACCTATGTACTAAAATACAGAAACAATAATGAATGATTAATTTAGGTGCTTAACTTTTTTTTTGTATTTTCTAATAATAAAAAAATGAATAAATTCAAAAATTTTCTTATTTATTGCCTTTAAGGCGGAACAGAGTTCGCCGGGTCAGCTAGTATATTATAAGAAGTAAACCTGCAATGACTTAATCTAAATATTTTTCAGAAAATGTCCTAATTAGGAGTTTCGAGGATGCCATTTTGACAACTTGAAGCATCTTAAAACTTAAATCAGACAGAGCTCATTTAAATTTTCACTTTCACAACGTAATAAGGGCCTAGAGTAAAATAGAATATCATTCCTACTAATTTTTATACAAGACAATAAAATATCACTCTCTAAATAAATACCATTGTTTCCTAGTTATTCCTGATTTATGCTTGGTCGAAAAAAGTTTTTAAAATATATTTTTCAACTAAAAATATTTTAAATAAAAAAATCATTCAAAATGTCATGGAATATGAAGTAGAGAACTGAAAATAAAAAAAAATCGTTTTTTCCTTGCACTAAGTAAAACAAAAAATCCTATAATATTAAGAGAGAAACTGACACAACTTAGTTGGTAGTACAAGTAAAAACAATAAAACAAACTTAAAATTTACATGCAATTATAAAAATGTTCATCTTCTAGAGGATAAGAAAGTATTTTTTCCTTTCTTTTTCTGTACTATTTTTTTCCCTTTTTTTTCTTTTTTTTTCATTGTCATTAGCATATTTATTTATTTGTTAATTTATTTATTTATTAATTTTTGCATTGAAAAAAAGGCATGTTGCACTTTCGTCCACATTCTGGTAGTGAATTTTAATTTCGTTTTTATCATTTTATCAACTTTTTTGGATACATAATTACATTGATTTATTTCACCTGTGATGTTTTTGTGTAACACAAACTTCCCAATTTTGCCCTAATTCAAAATTATACAGTCCAAAGAAATGGATTTTACAAGGAGATACATTGTCTGCCGTGATCAATTTTCAATAATCCAGGACATAAAAGTACAAAGCAATACATTATTACTTTTATTCTCTTACCTTTTTTCCTAAAACTATACAATTATAGTGAGCGAATGATCCTGTTATAGGGAAGTAAAATTAAATATATCACCAGAAAAAAAGTTCCTTAAATTAAATCAATCAAAGAATCATTAAGATAAATACAGTTAATGCTAATAACCACTTAATTTTAAATTATATGCTTGTTTCAGTTTAAAGAAAGGCACATGCGCATATCTATAGTAATACGTTATAAATAAATCGTTTAATAATATGTGTTGAAAAGGAAAAATTAATAAAAACTCAAATTTTAAGTTTGAAATGGTTGGATTTTTTTTTAAATTAGAGATGTATATGTTTTTTTTTCTTTTTGAAAGTAATCGTCGTCGAATTTGATACTTTTCTTCTTAAAAGATTCGGTTCAAATAAAGGCCATTTATTTCAATACTTGTGCTTGTCAATTCGTTATTCTTATTCATGCCTCAGTCAGAACATACATAGTTTTAATTTAAAAAAAGGCAAAGACAAATGTTACAAAAATTGTTTAACAGAGTAATAAAGTTGAGAAAAATACTCAATCAGCAGAAAACTTCGAAGCTTTTAGAAACAGCAACACGTAACACGTGTAGCCAGCTACATTTACATAAAGAAGGAAATAATTCTGAACTTTTATCGCTTTAAAAGTTTCGACAGAATAATGACCGATATTTCCATTAAAACGACAATTTGAGAATTGATTATTCGATAAAAAGTATTTAAGAATTATAACGTCTTACACTGCTACCATGTTATTGTAGAAAAGAAAGAGCCGAATCGATATATTTTTCGATGGAACAAAGCTGTTACTATTTATGTGAAGATGTAATTGATTTTTATTCTCATAAAATATTCCTTTGTTGATAAACTTTTCAAACTTTGAATTGCTTTTCAATTACGCAAAAAGTTTCAAACTAAGTAACGATAATATGAATAAAATTGTATTGCTCTGTTAAACAAATCATAAAAAAGAGAAGTACTCCTAATCAATAGTAAAAATTCAGTTCAACGAAAAAAGTTTAGGAACAGTGTTCTTTACAAACCTTACGCGTTTTGTGCTAACATTATTTACAAAAATCATTTTTTAAACAAAATATATCAAAAATATTATGTTTAAAACGTTAGCGCAAAATAACAAATGCTTCGTTATTCTTGCTCACATATACATACCGATATAGCATATGTGTAAAATAAAGGTGGTGTTGCAAAAATTTAAAAGATTATCACTCATTTGAAAGCGAAGTAAAAAGGAAAAGATATTCAAAGCAAAAAAAAAAAAAAAAAAAAACGCCTCATTCTAAAATCTACATAGTTTTTCAAAGGAAAAAAAAAAGGCGATATAGACAAAGCGGTCTTTGGATTTCTTATAAAACTATATATTAAAATTAAGATATTTAAAACAATACGTATTCAGTTTCAGGATCATGTTTATTTTCATAAAACATTATACTACACTGCAACCTTTCTTGACAACAACATCGTGACGTCAGCATGACGTTTGCGTGACGTTAGCCTATGCAAAACAGAGCTAGATAAAACGTCGCAGCCTACTTGGCGAATTGGAGGAGATCCCTGACTGCTTGTGAGTTCTTATTGGCTCCGCCCGTAGTGACGTTCAGTGTCAAGTAACATTTATGTACAGTAAGAAATAATCATTTAGTTTTAGGGAATTTCACTTCTCGAATTTCACTTTTAATCCGTTGCCAGTTAAATATAAATAAAGAATAAAATGCCCTCGTGAATGAAAAACTTTTGTTACAAAAAAAATCGTCTGCCAAAAAAAAAAGAAAAAAAATAACAATAATAAATAAAATAAAACAAATGAATAAATAAACAAAAATCGTCTGCACAGTCAGTCATTTTTTTTCTGAGCTTGCATTTCCGCCATGTTTGCGGAGTCGGAATAAGAGTCCTCACAAAACATTATTCAGAAAAGTACTTTACAAACATCATTTATCAAAACCATTTTCTTACAAAGTTAGTTTGAAGGAAATCTGACTTAAAGTTCAGGATCAACATTCAACTTAAATTCCCCGTAGGCGCTAATGTTAATTTTTCTTTTCTGAGCTGTTCAATATTGAACGAAAAATGGTTCATATCAAAAAGCGAAGTATGGGAATGAGCCTCTCTGACATCTTTCAAACAAAAAAAAGTTTATTCCATTCGGACGGTTCACTCAAAAGTTATTAGGTGGGGAAAGGTTGCTTGAACGGTTCAATGTTGAACGAAAAAATTTTCAAATTGAAAATTTAAATACGGTAATGAAGTATCCTTGCTGAGATCCTTGGAACAAAAAAAAAAGTTTATTTAAATCGGACTGTTCACTCAAAAGTAATTAGGGGTGGCAGCTTGATTGAGCGGTTCAATGTTGAACGAAAAACTGTTCAAACCGGAAATGTAAATACGGAAATGAAGTGTCCTTGATAAGATCTTTCGAACAAAGAAAAAAGTTTATTCAAATCGGACTATTCACTTAAAAGTTAGCATCACGGGACAGGTTGTTTGAACGGTTCAAAGTTGAACCAAAAATTGTTCAAATCAAAAACTCAATATTGGAATGAGCTGTAGTCGCCGAAATCTTTCCAACAAAAAAAAGTTTGTCAAAATCGGAATGTTCATTTAAAAGTTATTAAGAGGGGACAGACAGACCGACCGACCGACACACAAATTCCCTATCTCAATACAAGACTTTCAAATTTTTAATTTTTTGATATTCATTTTACCGTTTTATTTCTTTTTGGCTTTGTTTCGGACTTGGCGATATTTTTTTCGGACTTGGTGATATTTTTTTAATTTGGCGATATTTTTTGAATTGGCGATATTTTTTGAATTGGCGATATTTTTTAGATGCATTAAGCCACTTTTAATACTTTTTTCGTCTTTCTTTTATTTTTAACGGAAAAGTAGGCCAAAAGATAAATACAATCTAAGCTTTTTTAATATTGGAAAAGAACGTGCACATCTGCACTGCAAAAATGATATGCTTTTACAGTATAATGCAGCTAATTTTGTAGTAATAAACTGCGATATTACTAATTTTACTGTTTATTACCGTAGATTTATAGTTTTAAACTTACACCTCTGCTTCCAGTATTATTCTGTGAAAACAACAGTTTATTTTTTGCAGCATGAGAAAATTTAACGAAAAGAATGAAAAAGCAGTCATTGCCAATATTAATATTGAAAAACAGAAAATAGTTCCTGAGTCAAATGCATAAAAAAAATCAGTAATGTTCCCAAAAAATTTCAAAACAAGTCACAAACCAAAAAAAAACATTAAATAAAAATCCCCATTAGTAAAGCATGCGTAATAAAGGGGAAAAAAGGTAAAAGCATGTGATAGAAAGAAAAACATAATTCGTTGAAGCAAAATGTCAATACAAACTATCTAACAAAATAAAAAGATAAATACAATCTAAGCTTCTTTAGTAGTGTAAAAAAACCTTTATATCTGAGAAAATTTAAAGTAAATACTAAAAAAGCTATTATTGCTATTACAGTCGAGCTCGCTTAGTGGAATAGCTATTTTACCGCGAAAAAATATTCTAATAAGCGTGATATTCCATTGTCCAGGATCAAAATAATGCATTATAGGGGTTTTGTACATTGAAAATGTATTATATTAAGCGGGATATTCTTTTAACCGCTATTCTAATAAGCGTGCTCTATTGTATTAACGTTAAAAAACAGAAAACAATAATGTAAGAATGAAGGCTTTCACGGCCGGAGTAAATACTAGTTACGGATTCCGGGCTGTTGTGCCGTGGTCTGGATGACTTTAATCCATACGTTTCAATCGCAACTGCGGCGATCATCTTCAGTGGGTGGCGTTG
>JAXGGA010019112.1:0-20670 GCA_038373865.1 Uloborus plumipes
TGTTTTGCCGATGATGTCAAACTTATGGGGGTTGTAGAAAATGACGAACAAATAAATCAGCTACAACAGGATTTGGATCATATTACTAAATGGGCAGACAAGTGGGGTATGGCAGTTAATGTTGGGAAATGTCAAGTGCTGCATTTCGGTCATGGAAATAAGCATACAAGCTATTATTTACAGGGTTCAGTCATTAGTAGGGCAGATAATGTTATGGATCTAGGAGTCTTAATAAATCAGGATTTCAAGTCTAGTCAACAGTGCAGCATAGCTAGTAACAAAGCCAATAGGATGCTTGGGTTTATTAATAGATCTATTTCAAACAAATCTAAGAAGGTTCTTCTGCCTCTATATAGAAGTTTGGTAAGACCTCATTTGGAGTATGCTGTTCAGTTTTGGTCTCCTTATCTGAAGAAAGACATTAATTTATTGGAAAGGGTACAAAGAAGGGCTACAAGGTTAGTAAATGGATTTTCTAATTTAGACTATGATTCCAGACTTAGAATGCTTAATATGTATAGTCTTGAGCAAAGGAGAACCAGAGGGGACATGATTCAGTTATTTAAATTTATTAAAATGAATGATGTTGCAGGGTTGGAGTTTTGCAAGGAAAGCAGGACAAGGGGTCATTGTTTTAAGCTGTTTAAACCTCAGGCGAACCTGGAAATTCGAAAAAATTACTATTTTAGCAGGGTAGTGGGAACTTGGAACAGCTTACCGGAAGAGGCGGTAAAGAGCAATGGAGTAGTTGGCTTTAAGAGGGCCATTGATCTTCATTGGGGTCTTTAATTTGACTAGGACCAGCCAAGTTGGGCTCAGAGCCTGCTGCTGGTCGCCACATTTGAATTTGTATTTGTATTTGTATTTGAATCTTGCTCCAAGTCCCCAACTCATATGCTGTGAAGTTGGCTGCTCTGCAATAAGCTGAATATTGTTAGAAAAACATAGTTACAGTTTCAACCAGCAAGGGAAAAGTGAATTTTCTTTTTTTTATATTTATTTTTCAAAAAAAAAAAAGTTTTTAACATGAGTATTGTATAGTAAATTTTAAATCTAAACAATGTTTTGAGTTTTTGCGAAAGTGTAATTATTGCATTTGTGTGGTATTTTAAGATATTTCACGGCAGATAGCTATCAGTAAAACGTAGCACCAAGTCTCCTATCACAAGCTGTAAAGTTGGCTGTTCCGCAATAAGCTGAATATCGTTAGAAAAACATAGTTATAGCTTCAACCAGCAAGGGATAAGTGAACTTTCTTTGTCCATATTTTATAAAAAAAGTTTCTAATATGTACGATAAATTTTAAATCTAAAAACTGTTTCAAATTTTTGCGAAATTGTTTAATTGCCTTTTGTGATTTTCAGACATTTCACGGCAGTCAGTTTTCAATAAAATGTTGCACTAAGTCTAAAACTAGCACTACAGTTAGCTGCTCCGAAATAAGCTGAATCTCGTTAGAAAAACATAGTTTCAATTAGCAAGACCAAAAATAATTTTAATTCCTGATTTTTGCTAAAAAAAAGAAATAAAAGAAAAGGGGAAAAAATCAAATATGCATAATGAATTTAAATCTAGACAATTTTGAATTTTTTTTTCTGAAAGTGTTTCAGTACTTTTATGTGGCATTTTAAGTTATTTTACGGGTAGTTAGTTTTCCGAAAAATGTTGCACCAAGTCCCCCCAACTCGTAGACTAAAGTTCGCTGCTCCGTAATAAGTTGAATGTCGTTAAAAAACCATAGTCACAGTTTTAACCAGCAAGCAGACCAAAAGCAAATTTTCTTTATTTATTATCTCTATATTGCTCTCTTGATCACTTGTCTCCCTATATGGGCGCCCATGCTCAGTGTACGATAAATCAAGAAGCAAGGAAAATTTTTGAAACTTTATTTCCGAAAAATTTATTTTTTCAAAAATTTACAATTGAAAACCAAACTAATGGCAGACCGTTCAACGTAACCTAAATTTTTCCCTTAATTGATTTCCTTTTAATTCTAATTAAAGAACTTTAATTTAAAAGAGACAAGCTCTTGTCCTTCAGATCCATATTACCACCTTTTTTCACTATTACTCTTCAGGACTTTCTACTTCTTTCAGGACAAATTTAGAGACCTATTTTGTGAAGTCGTAAGTGCGACATCACAAAATAGGTCTAAATTTGTCTCGTACAATATTACTAATTTTAAACAGAAAAAAATAAAGCGGAGAGGATATGTTTTGAAAGTATAAAGAAAAATAAAATGTTGATAATTTTTGCAATTACTACTTTCTCTATAGTAAAATTAATATAAATTTCTTTCTTTGCCTCTAGATAAAAATTCCTCAATTTTACTGAAAAAGATGAATAACGTTATAACAATGAGGAACCTAGTAAGTGAAGGCCTCAAACTCTGGTTTGAAGGACACCGAGTTCAAATGCATAATGCCAGACCCACCATGTACAAGTAACGTATTTTCTCATTAAACCTACGAGGTTATGAGTCATGTGGTCAGCTGCTATGCAATTCCATAAGCAAAGGGGCCTGGAGAACAATTCCTTTCCCTTCAGTTTGGCATCAAAATTGTGAAATTGTATAATTGACAGGTGATGCCATCTCTTGGCCACTAAACCACTTGTAGTAGTTCTGTGTAAGAGAAAGGGGCAATGATGATCACCTCCTAGTGCCCTTTTACAATAACTATCAATTTTGTGGTATCAAAAAGTTGATAGCCAAAACAGGCAAAATGGCTCCATATTTTAACACCAGTTATATTTTAAAAAATTCTTTTAAAAACCACTATAAGACTCTAAGCAGCACATTAAACCATTAAAGCCTAGCGTCCTTTTTTTGGGACGGTCCAAAAAAGGGTCTGAATTTCCCCCAAATGAACATTTCAACCAAAAAATAGTGTTCAATTAGTACCTTGGTATTGTTTCAATTCGTTATTAACAGATTGCAGCACATAACCAATGTAAAGTGTGTTCTGTAGCCGTTTTAATATGATCTTTATCAAAAATCACATCGTTCACAATCTCAGGAAAAAAAGCTAAGTTTAGTTATTCCCAGCTTCTCAGTTTATGTTAATTGCTGATTTTGTCATCTTATAAAATGTCTTTTTAAATATTATATCGTAGGCAGAAAAAAATTTTAGTAAAAAAAGTATGCACCCTTTGGGGTCTATCGTAACGTTTAAGGGACAATTTTTCTTCCCTTATTAAAAAAAATATTTTTTTATTATTTTTCCTGTCCATTACACACTGTTTGTAACCAGTATACAAAATATCTTTGGGGAAAAAATGTCAGGCATTAATGGGTTAATTATTCATACTGTCGTCCCCGCTTATTCGGGTAACGGATAAACGAATAACCAGCTTATACAAATTAAATATTCCGGAACCGAATGTTCCACATGCTATAGACGCAATGTTAAAGATCCCCGCTAAATTGAATAATATTTCTTGGAACAAAAAGTATTCATTTAAGCGGGACTGACAGTACTTCTGAATTCATTTAATAACTTAAATTTAAAGCAATTTAAAAAAAAAAGAGAAGAAATAAGATATTTATTCTTTTATTCATCTAGGAAACAAAACATATTCACATATATAGCACAGTGGCAATAGAAATTGCAAAAGTGCTCCAAGTCACAACTGAATAAAACATTGCTTGGGAGCACACTTTTCCTATTTGAAAACACAGAATACGATATAAGAAGTAAACATTTATGATGGAACTACAGAATTCAAAGAACTGTAACAAAAAGAAAACAAAACAAGGAGTACAGATGCTAAATTGCGTTTTAAAATGAAATTACAATGATAGCAGATTCAAATTATTGATAAGTTAGAATTGAAAGTATTATGTGATCACGCATTACTAAAATTCATATCATTCTGATTAAAATGAGTATTTAATTACACAACTGATTGATGTACCACTCAAAGTTAATTAGGTACTGTTTCTCTGTTAAAGTCATCTCCCTCACTTTTGGTATTGTCTTGACTTTTTCTCTTTACCCCAGTTTTTTCACAAATTCATTTATAGCTCTAACAATTAATGCTAACAGTATTAATTCTTTAAAAAATATCTTTTGATTAAAAGTTTTTAAAATAACAAAACTAATTAAAATAAGAAGCTTGGTATTGGGGGGGGGGGGAGTTGCCAGTGGGGAAAAAGCTCAGCTATGACTAGCTTTAATAAAGAAATAAGTACCAATAACTAAATATTATTTCTAGACACAGGGGTCCCGTTGACGCGCTATAGCGCGTAAAATAAGCGGATTTCAGGAAATGGACTCGATATTTGAAACTTAACGCGTCCTACGGGACGCGCTAAAATTCGTCCCGTGGACGGATTTATCAGTTAAAAAAGGGTAAAATTAAGGTGGTGCGGATTAGCTAGATGCTTTTTTCCCCAACGCGATCTATGACGACTTAGTTGTCCGTAATGTTGTTTATTTTATAGTCTGAATTTGTTATGTTGTTTATTTTACGTAGCCTAAATCTCCTTTTTTGCGATAAAGGCTTCGTAAAATAAACAACATTACATATTCAGGTTATGTAAAATAAATAACATTCCAGACAACGAAGGCAGTCGCCATCGTCATTTGCACCTGTCTTAATTCACCCATTGTCAAAAAGTAATTAGCGTACTATAATAAATATTTCAAAAATAAATCTTTACATTTTATACAATGATTTTGACTATCGATTAAAAATTATTACTTCACATTCATTTAATTGCTAAGTTTTTCCTTTTTCTTTCTTTTCTTTTCTTTCTTTTTTTTTTGCAGAGTGCGGGACCCACTATTTTCAAAATGGAACCACTTTTTCAAAAATGGTGGGTCCTCGGGACCCAGCTTTGTGAGCACCTGACGGGAGCCCTGTAGACAATATATTTATGTTACCCAAAATAAAAATGCTCCACTTTTAAAACATAGACTTACCTGAAAAAGTCACACATAGTATTTCAGCTAACATAAAACCAATAAATAATTATTTTTTTAAAAAGTTCATAAGCAACAATTACTCAAAAAGGTATACTTTTATTACTTTTTACTACAAGCATATTCTACAAAAGAATAACAATGTTCTTTCAGGTAAGAATTTTAAAGCAGAAAGAAAATACTTTCTGAAGAATTTAAAACTTTTTTTTTAGTTTTTAATTGCACAGTCAGAAAAACAAATGTCATATGTCATTAATACTGTTTTGATATGATCTATTCTGTGTGGATCAGTTGACACATTACTCACATTATCTACTTCATTTATAACATGATCTCATCACTTGTATCACTATAGGTAGCAATTGACGACTGGCCAATCCTTTGGGGTTAGAAGAAAAAAAAAAGTTTGTAGCCAGTATCTGTGAAGTAGCAAAGGTGGGAATTCAATAGTAATCGATAAAAGTATAACAGCAACTCTTTTACAAAAAGAATGCACAGGCAGGGATACATATAAACCAATTGCCAAAAACAGTTTGATAGCTTGTGTAATACAAGCTTTATTCTCGTAAGCCATTGTGGGTCTTTTTCGCTTTTCAATGAAGTATAAAGTAATGCAAAATCTGCTACCAATGCTTTTTCATTCATTAAAAAGTCGTGTGACTAGTAACTACAAAACAGAGATACGGCACACTGATCAAGTAACAAAGTACAAAACAAATGAAACACGGTTTCCATGTCTGCACTGAGGGTGATAAAATGTATGTCCGCAAACATATTCTTTGTCAAACAATCACAATGAAAATCAACAAAAAAACGGAGGACAAATAATCACTCTAATTGTATAATGAAACTGTATTTACATTGTACGAGGAACACAATTGGTGTATAAGAAAATGATTTTCCATGAAGGTAAAACAGTAGTGTCATGTAATGATATATACAATATTTATAGATGCATACAGTCTGTCACAAACATCATACCTTTTGGCAATAATTAGTTTTTAAAACTGAACTCTGTAAAGTGTTTTGTGAATGTTTTCATAGAAAGTCAATGTCTAAAAAATGACAAGACTAAAAACTGAGCACTCATTTATAAACTACATCATTTGAAACATTTCACAAAAAAGCATATAAATGAGTCATGGGAGAATTTCATAACTATACCGAGCAAGTAGAAGATAATTGCATCCTTGAAGAAGAAAAAACCTTACAGCTAAAAAAAATTCCCTAATCTTCAAAATTACAATATCACATTAAAGTAATACATTTTCAAACAAAAAACGTGTTAGTATGAATTTTTTAGTTGGATTTTGTAGTTCAGTGCTTGCCGCACAGTATTAACCTCCAGCAATACAGCTATTTTGATGAATATGTAAATAATTCATCGCTTCTCCTAATTAATTTATTCACTGAAGAACTTATTTTATGGAAAACCTCTGCACAAAATGCATCTGCAAGCTGAAACTTAACCTATGACTAAGCAACTATTTTCAAATTAGTAGAATGTAATTTTTTAATGATAATTAATTGCTTTTCTTTTAAAGTTTTGAAAATACACAAATATGTGTATCTCGTTTAACTTGAAATATTTTAATATCGTTCCCGAAAAAAATTTATTTCAGGGTAAAAATATTTTTCCATATTTTAGAACTCGACCCTTGACTGGTTTCTGCAACAAACAATTAAATTAAAGATTATCAACATTCTGAATTCTGATACACTGATACACTTTTCTATTCATAGTTTTATCAAAATAAATAACTAAAAATAATTCATCAGAGATTATATGAATAAGTGCTTGGTAGGTAAGAGCAAATAATACAAACTTAAGATGACATTTCAAGCACTTGAGAAACACTAGAGTTTAAGTCGAGAAGAAAATAATTAACACTCAGTATTAGTCTGTAAAACTTTGCTAGTAGTTTCATTCGTCAAGAATAATAAGTATTGCTCTAGTACAAATGAAAAGTTATGAAACAAAGTTTTTATCTAATAAATATAGCATTTGTAAACTGAATTTTAATTTAAAATAAGTACTTTTAAAAGTCTTTTTACAATTTCAATAATTCACAAAATACAATTAAATTTTGAAACAAATTATAAACAGTTTTCATCACCAAACAAACACATTGCTCAATTTCTAAACTCATTTCCATTCCTTCTTTTCAAGTCGCAGATCAATAAGTAAATTTTAAAATCAAATACACTACACATTCAATTAGAAATTTTATATTGTATAGTGAAAATAAGCATTCTTAAATTACAAAGCGCTTACAGAAATAAAATCGTAGGCCCCATTTTCTGAAAGCTTAGCATTCGTTGATAATAATTTACGATTATGTTTGGAGCATAAACGAACAATATCACCGACAACCCCACAGACAGTACTAGACAAACATGGAAGTAAAAATAAAACTTATGAACAAATGAAACTTTCACAACCAAAATATAAAGTATTTTAAAACTTTTCCCCCAAAACTTAATGCACAAAAATCTCATGAACATACAGAGCATTCAAGTAAAAAAACATTTGATGTGATAAATCCAAATTATTTTACTTTCAAAAATTCAATTTAAAGAAAGGTTCAGAAATACATATTTTCTTCCAATGGAAGAACATGTGCCGTAAGAATATTTATACACAGAGCTGCCAACTTTTAAAAATGTAAATTTGTAGCCGAGTTTTGGAAAAGCCGAGGGGGAAGGGGCACATGTAATAACAAATACAAGACACAATGAATAATTTAAATTTACAATACGATAAGAAACATTATTTTATAATATTGTCAATTTCTCTTTTTTCATGATTTATTATGGTGAATTAATTTTGTTCATTTTAAACAAAAATTTCTGACCTTATTAAACACAAAAGCAGCATTATATAAATGGTTAGAGTAAGGATTCTATATGTAGTGGCTGAAATATTTCTTGTAATTACAGAGAAAACAGAAAATCGTATGTTTTGGACATGTTTTCGAAGCACCCTAGTTTCAAACTGTACATATATATATATAGTTCCTATAAATTACGATTTATTCGTAGAAGTTGGCAGCTCTGTTTATATATTACTTTTACCGTAATCATTTGCTGCTTAAGAAGGCAATCCAGTCATCTGATTTTATTTATTCAGAAGAGAATTTTTGAATTGAAAAAAAAAAGGGTGTTACAACAACAACACAAGATTTCAGATCTGGGGAAAAACTAACAAGCAAAGCATACTGAGTGTGCGTATACATATAGTTTAAAACTGATTGCTAAATCCTTGATTGAGAGCTACTAGTTGCTTAGAGGGTCATTTTTTAAAGATTGTGGTAATACTCGAGTTAGTTAAGTTTATTTAAATTAAAATTGAATTCATACTTGCTGAATGTAAGTTTATAGGTAATATAAAAATGCAAAACTTTCCTTCGAAGTTGGTGGTTTCTTTGGTCGGTCACTCTCAGTACAATTAAAAGTTCAACATCTTTGACAACCGTTAATTTTTAAAGTATGCTATTTTTTTTATGCACCACGCTTAATAAAATAAAGCAAAACCATCTGAAATACCAACTTTTTATTACAGGGGTTAAAAGTTTTTCCTTAAAACTTTCCCCATTAAACTTTTTACAAAACATTTAACTTTACTCAATAAAGTCTCTGGAAATTCGTTGTTAAGAATTTCCCCCGAAAAAATAGTTCAGTAGTTACATTTTGAAATATATGCGCAAATCTAAACACAACAAGCTTAAAAGCTGTTACAAAATAAGATGCTTAACAGAAACTCTCATGATTTGGAAACTTTAATTGACATTGCTTACAAATTTGAACTTATTACAACAGATTTAATTTAAAAAAAAAAAAAAGAGATAACTAGCTTTTAAATGCAACACATATAGCTGGAGGAGATATTAATTCATTTTTAAAGTGTTAAGCTAGAAATAGTTTTTCTTAAAAGAAAAAAGAGAGAATGAATACATCATCTCTAGATTATATTATAGTATTTTGGCAAAAGTTTTATCACATTTCAAACATCATTGTTCCAGCTGCATTTAATTATCATATTGCAATGTAGCTATTTAATCACTTTTATTTATTAGGTAGCAACTATCTTACTTTGATAAATAAATTTCCTTCAAATTTCATTAAAGTCAATGTTGCAATTGGGAGGAAAAATGAGTGAACTGTAATGGCCGACAGATTTTTTTGGACCAAAAACATCAGTTCAGATTACTTAGCCCATCCTTAATTTTAAAAACAAACTTATCATTGCTATAAAATAATGGTTTGAAACCAATTTTACATTTAGTTCACATTATTTTTAAGATAAGAAATAGGAAGACTCCAAGTACAGCACTAATTTAAGTCCATTTTGCAAAGAATCAAATCAAAAGGTACCATAAATAACAAAAACCTAATTTTTTCAAGAGATATATGAAAATTGAAACAACCTAATGACAAAAAAAAAAAAAGAACCAGCCTAACAATAAATGCTTAGTTTATTTTTAGCATTTTCTTTGAGCAGCATCACTTATCTCTCAATATACCTACAAATGAGCATGGGTTGGGGGACAAAAAATTACCATAAAATAACAAATATATTATTTTCATCACAAAACAATGAAGACACGAATATAATATAAACTCTTAATTTATGTATATACAATTATTGTACAAATATGGCGATGTTACCACTAGCACTGATGTATTTCATGTTCAGGCAGAACAGGCATAATTTGGGATTTCAATGTTATTTACATTTTTCAGTTTTTCTATTCTAATAATTCTGATTTGAGTCCTTTTTATCAAAAAATGAATAGTTACAATGAAAATTTGATGACATTAAAAATCATTTTAATTAACATTTTCAAGAGCATAAATTAATGAGTTCTGCGGAATTTGACATAATAGTGGATCTAAAATGCAAGTTTCAAAATAAATAAACAAGATCATAAGACAGTCGTAACATATTGAGATTGAGTATTAATCTACAGTAATTTCTGAAATTCATTGTCAACAAATATTTTAAAACAAAATGCAATGTAAATTCATGACAGAAAAGTAAATAGCTTTTGATTTAATTGGATGCATCATTGATGGACCCATTAGGACTGGAAAATACAACAATATAGAGCAAAGGAAATTCTAAGGAAAGCAAAAACATATACTTTGCTGCTTGTACAGTTTTTAAATTCAATAAATAAAACCTTATATTTAGAAAAGGGACAGTTTGAGGCAACACTAGACAAGCTACACGTGGTAAAAAATAATTTGACATCATGTTTGATTTCAAATTCAGAATTGCAAAGCAATGTTCAAAACGTTTACAAAATTTAAAGCAAACAATTACGAAAGGAAGGTCGAAACTGCAGCATGATCCAGTCCTAATTTTTGCCACACAATCTACTTGAACATGACGAGAACTGCAATGCTTTCTAACTGTACTTTTGGTTAGTAACTCTGATTCTTTTCCCGTTAGGTTCCGAGTCAAAATCGTGGAATTTGGTGTCACTCGAGTGGGACATTTTTGATTGGACTTCTTTCGGCAGCTCTTCGTCGGCGGCGTAGATCTGCTGCCTCTCCAGATGCAACTCCGACCCGTCGTCGAATTCTATCACATACAGCTCAATGGCTTGAGATCCTTTGAAGATACCGTTATATATTTTGTCATCTGTCCATTTCACCTTGACTTTTTCATTTATTTGAGGCGGTCCCTGCAAACTCACATTCCTGCTGACTATGTCTTCAGGCAGGGTGTTTGAAGAATGAGAATTGTCCTCGAAGGTGATCGAATAATAGTCCTTCCTGTATTTCTCTTTCACGTTTGCCCAGTAGTATCTCTTATTCCTGTGCTTTGCAATGACTCTTTCTCCTATCATCACATTGGTCAGCTCCCTCTTGGCAGGCTTGCGTCTGGCAGCCGCATGTTTCGTGCAAATCATACGAATCGGCTCGGGCCAGTTATTGGCTTCGAAGATGACACCGGCCATGTATCCGCATGTGACATGATACGGCAGATAGCATCTTCCGGACTGGCACTGAACGCAAACGCCTCTCACTTCCTTGCGGGCAGACTTCAAGCAGTACTTGCACTTCAACGTCAGCCGTTTTGCGTCAATCTTCGACACATTAACTGGCAGCTTGGTGAATGTATTCTCGAAATATGTGTCTGGTATCAAGATGGCACACATGACGTGAGCCCATCGGCCATCCGATGTTGGCTTCAATGCCCCACCTCTCATCACACATAGGCAGCACTTGGCCTCGCGTGCTTGCTTCAAGCACCTCGTGCAATTCCACGGTCCGATCGGAAGCATGCTTATGCCGTAGCAAGTGGCATGCACGCAAACTTTGCAAGTGGAACAGGTCAGCAGGGGCGCTGTTCCATCCGGTCTGAGAAGCGAACTCGTGTCTAACAAACATTCACTGTTTAGGATATTTCCATAGTAAAAAGCTGGCATTTTCACTGTGCTAACGGAAGGCACGCTGCTGGGCTTTTCGGGGAAAGTTTTGTTATTATACATGGGTGTGAAGATAACACATATAGCACAATGCGGTGGGATGCTAGCTAACTTTGCATTAAAATCACATTCTGCCTGAAAATTAAATGGTTTCTGTTGCCACACATCTTCTAGCGGCTTAGCCCAACTGTCAGGTGAACTGTCGGCTCTTTTGACTTTCACATTGGGCGAGGTCTGTGCTGCAACAGGAACATTATCTTTGGGAAGGGAGTCTAAAGACCTCCTGGGAGATCTGGGAGACCTTCTTTGGACAGGCTCTGGCTTTGAATTGTTGGGTTGCGTGTCGGGGAGTATGTGGCTGTCTGGTGTAGGCTGTTGCGATGTGTGTTGGACAGGTTTCACATCGCTAACAGAAATTGAGACAGGAATGACATCCTGCTGTTTTTCAGGAGTTGAAAAAGGAACACAGTTGTTCTCTTTAACAGTTTTGGGAGATAGTACAGGAATAGGTTTTACCTTTCTACAAGACGAAACTAAAGCAGTATCCTCATCCCTCTTTTCAAGGGGATGGACCAAGACATTCTTTTGCTCCACATTCTTATGAGTTGGAGGAATTACACTTTGTTCTTCCTTCCTTGGGGCCAACAATTTGATTTTCAAAACATTATTCGTTCCAGGTTCACATTTCCAAGTCTGATTATAAAGTTTGCTTGGTTTACAGCTTTTCAGAAGTGCGTTGTCTTTTAAATTTCTCTTTAAAGATGCTTCAGTATTATTAGCATCTTGCACAGATTGTGGAGAGGGAGGTTGAAGCTGATCGGGAGCGTTATTTAAACACAGGAATGTCATTGTACCGCTGTTGATAGCTTCTTTCAAGAGAGGAAAATCTTCAAAGAGTGCTTTATGTCTAATAGCTTCACTCTTGGGCGGTTCAATGTCGGGTGTTATTACATCTTCGAATTCTTCATCCAAAACACTTTTCATTTTTTCACCATCTGGATCCCAAAATGGCGTAAGCTGAGGAGGACTGTCAACGACTTCTGGGATGGGATCAGTGTTGACATCAGGATCAGTTTCAACAGACATCTCCAAGTCGCCTTCCACGAGTTTTTCTTCATCCTCTTTCTGACACTCCTCCCTTATCTCTTCTTCAGGCACTTTATGTTCTTGACACTCTTGTTCTTTTTCCTCCTTTTGCTCTTCATCTTTCTTTGGCTTCTTTCGCTGATGTTTCTCCGAAATGACTTCATTGACGTCGTACAACTCGGTTTCCTCGTCGTCACTTTTCAGAGGATACATTCTATTTGATGTTTTAGCTTTTCGTTCTAATTTTTCCAATTTCGATATCGGGTGTCTCTTCAACTTGTGCGCCTGTTTCTTCTTCTTCTCCTCTCTTTGATGTGCAATGGCGAGTTCGAGTTTCCTCGGAGGTGGCGCGGCGTACGTCCTCGATGGATCTTCGGGATGCGATCCCACATCCTTCCCGAGCTTCCATATCTCGTATTTTTCCGGCTGGAACTTGCGCACGAAAACGTCCATGCATATTTTCACGCAGTCGTTTCGGCAAGTACAGGACAGTGCCCTTTTCCCATACTCAACCCAGCGCTCGAGCGCAAAATTAGTGGATTCCGCACAGTTGAAACCATGATTGAAACCCGAATGATATGCGTAAGGAAACGTGATCATGAACTCGCCAGGTTCTTGAGTTATTTTGCTGAAGGGAATGGAATACTGCTTGAGAATGTGGGGAGAAATCATCGTCGTCTTGTGTCTCAAAAACGCAGGACAAATTTGGGCGTTGGCGTGAAAGAAGCCACTTGCCAGGCGCTCCAGCCGCCTGCCGTGTTCGGGTGGAACAACATACCAAGACTTCGGTGCACCAAAATGAAGATAGTTGATGCTGTAAAGATCCATATCTTCAGTGTGCCACGCAAATGTGGTCTTCCACATTCCAAAGTATAAATATGCCGTATTGACACCATCTATTTGGATATCATAGTCTTCTTTTATCATATCCAGTATCGTATTCAGATGTTGAATGTTGAACTCGTCAACACCCTTATCATAAATGGAGCCCGAGACATCAGCACCATAAATCGGAGAATTATAGGTCAAGTTTTTCCAATACTTCCTTTCTAGATCTTCATAGTCAAAATGATTAGGAGTTTTGAACTTTGGACTTTCAGCTAATTTCTTGAATTCTTGGACGTGCATGGCTTTCTTTTGAATATTAAGTACTTGATAGAGACCTTGACTCCCAGTTATAACTTGGCTGATAGGCGAAGGAATAACAAGATCAATGTCATCGTACCCAGATTTACGAGGGCACCAGCCTTCGGGAGGAATAATTTTAGCCAAACCTGCCTTGTGTGCTCCTTTTGATTCTATGGTTGCAATGTACTTGGAAAAATCTTTGAACTCCTCCATAGAAGGCCGGAACACTTGGATACGAGGAGCGGAGCTTGAAGCAGATGTAAGAGACATTTTGCTTCTTAGAGTAATCAATTATCTACAAGAGAAAAATAAGCAGGTTTTATAACATGAGCCATACAGTAAGTTAAGTAGTTAATTTAGATAGTTAAAATCATGAAACATCATTTTAATCTCAATAAAAAATGCCCAGTAATTACAAAAAACTTATCAGTATGAATATTAACAAAGTATGGGACCCCTGGTACATGGGGCTTGAGATTTCAATCGTTCCCCATTTAAGGTCCTAGCTAAAACATTGTTAAAATTACATTATGCAGTATTTAGCTTGTTTTTCCAAAATTCTCTCTGTTTGGGAATCAACACAGCAATGACTATCTCAGATGGCTGAGAAAGTTTGAATTATTTCTAAATTGATTCATTTCAAGTTCACTTGTGCTGCAGCTTAATTGAAGAGGCAAATGAAAAGTTCCGGTCTACTAATCTACACTTAATACAAAAATCAGATATAAATCAGAAAAACCTTAAAAGCAGAATTGGCAAGGTTTTGGATACTACGGTAAAAACCCTGGTTCAAACCATCCTGTCCAAAACATTAGTGCTCAAAACTAAATTGTAGTGAAATTGTATTTTGCGAGCAAGTATCAAAAGCAGAATAAAATCTACCAAAGAAATATTTTATCAATTAAAAAAGTAAGATAGAACTTATTTATTGAATGTGAACATTAAAATGTGTATTTAAAAACCCATTATATTAATGCATTAGATTCTAATCTAGTTACATAGAAATTGCAATTTATCACGAAAACATCAATTAGTACTCATGAGTTTAAGTAATTTTGTTTTAAATAGTAGTCAAACTTTCACAAAGATATGCATTTGCGGATGCTCAAAATTTAGTGCAATAAGACTTAAAAGCACTAAAGGAGTTTGTCTACTGAAAAATAAGCTTTATTGTAGTTTTTCTTCTCTTGAATGTAGCGATGAAATAACTATTGAGCCATTTCATGCTCTGACACTAAATAACCATACTTAAAAAAGAAAAAAAAAAAAAAAAGAAATTTAGCGCACATCAACAATTTATTTTTTAACCTAGGATTATTTTTATGTAATTATCTATCATCATGGAAAGCATTATCATACAGGAACCTTCAAAAAAAAAGAAAAGCTATTTTTCCTCCTAAACATATCAAACATTTCAAAGAATTCTTTTGAGTAAGACTGAAATTAGTTACTTTTGTAGTTATTCAAATTTCTATTCATAACACTACCAACTCTTGCATAAGGACACTACCAGTGCTATTGCCGAATTTACTTTTTTCATTAAAATATTAGTATTAATTTTTTCAATTTTGTGATGAATTTTTCAGAGAAAAATAGAATCAAATATTTATTAATTAGAACTAATTCATATTTATATTTATGCATTATGAATATTGTAGTAAATGCATCACGGGACGCGGGAGCGTCCCGCCCCGCCAAGAAAACCAAATACAAGCCGCCAAGAAATTTCAGTCGCCAATAAAAATGTAAAAGAGCGACTAGGACTGTTTACGCGAGTAACCAAACCGGGGTTTTCACCCCTCTGTATCTCAGCCCCATAAAGATCCTTAGAGTTCATTTTTGGTATACTCAATCTCCAGCGGCCCCTGACGGCACATACTAAAGCAAAACATCCAGGACCCTCAGGGGGAGGGGTGATATATGTTATAAAATCGCTATTTTTCGCACTTTTTAAAAATTGTTTGACAGGGGTCCAGACTAAACGGTAACTCGGATTGATCTCTGCTTTTGCACCCACATTTATTTTGTCCCAAAGCTCGGCATAGTGGGTTTTTCGACCCCCACCCCCTCCCCCCTCGTTTTTATTTTCCGTATCTTTTCTCCCCGGGGGTCTTTAGTGTTGATTTTTGGTATGAATATTCTCGATGAGACATTGAGGACATTTTCCCAAAATTTACCCCCCGGGGTCATCGCACCCGAGTTATTAATGCTTAAAATTGGTCCGATTTCTATCTACTAGCTTTGTTCAACATCTGAGCATTTATGTTTTCTTTGTTGGGCCACGAGGAAAGAAAATTCAATGATTTATAATTTCATCTGTTGCCAGTTTCTATTTGTTAACAAATAAAATATTTGTAATTGATTTTATTGCATAAGGCTTTTAAAAGGGATCTTCAATTTAGTTCATTTTAATATGAGATCGGCAGTAAGGGTTGGGGTTTTTTTTTAAACTTTTAATTTAATCGTAGTATTGTTAGCAACTAGCTTTGTTTTGCGTCGGTTCGGGTGGTACATTGTGATTGATTTCAAATTTATCCTAGACTGAAGAAGATCCTTGAACTTTTGCACCAAATGCATTCCGCCAAGAAAACCACACATGTCGGACCGCCAACAAAAATGTTGAAGGGAAAAAAAACATGTGAAGTAAATTTTGAAGAGAAAAAAAAAACAGGCAAAGAAATAATATTAATGCAAAAACATGTGATATCTCCCCAAAAACAACAGTGTTGTAAAAAAATCTCCCGCCAAGAAAACCTTAAATACTCAGCCTTAAAAAGTTATGATATCGAGTTTTCCCGCCAAGTTTGTGCCAAACTACAACTAACCTGTATGTATAGTTCTTTTAAATTGTTTTCAGTCCTGCCAGGCGGGAAGTTTTTACTCATTAAGCAACCACCTCACAAGACAAAGCTTCCCGCCTGGCAAAACTGAAAACAATTTAAAAGAACTATACATACAGGTTAGTTGTAGTTTGGCACAAACTTGGCGGGAAAACTCGATATCATAACTTTTTAAGGCTGAGTATTTAAGGTTTTCTTGGCGGGAGATTTTTTTACAACACTGTTGTTTTTGGGGAGATATAGATTACATCAAATCCTTTTAGCTTTAGCATATTTTTAGACAGTAAAACCCACCTGTCTTGTCCAAAATCAGTTTTGGACGTCTAAAACCCCAACCGTGATTAAAAGTGAGAAAAATATTAAAATCAGCAAAAGTTGACGATCAGACATCTACGCATTTTATTTGGCTCTCAGTTACTGTAAAATATGGTAGAATATAGATAAGTTTAGACTTCATAAAGTTAGATACCATGTAGGGGAATGTGGGGCAAAGTGAAATAGTTAAGTATACTTAGCTGCTTCAAAAGGAACAAATGGGAAATTTGTTCTAAAAATTATTGTACATAAAGGAATAATGTATTTTGAAAAACAACTTTAGTTGAAATATTACTTCATCTTTGTCAATTATTTTGTACTTAAAAAAAATGTGGAAAATTTTCACCTCAAAAAATGGGGTCAATCATGGGGCTAAGTGAAAAACTATAAGAATTTTTGTGATGAAAAATTTTCTATTCGAGGATTAAGAGTAATTTTCATCAAATTAAAACATAAATAAACAAAAAATAATAATTATAAATAAAAAACAAACGAATAAGTAAATAAATGAAATAATTAATATGAGAGAAAAAATAAATGAGTGAAAAAACAGAGAATGAATAAGAGAATGAGTTAATGAATAAGTAAATAATTAAGTAAAAGAATAAATTAGTGGATAAATGAAGAAATATGTATGTGATTTAATAAATGAATGAATAAGTAAACGGAATGAACTATTTCACTTTGCCCCGTGTACACTTGACAAATTACATTGAACATTCAGAGATCGCGCTAAGCATTCGCCACCCCACCAAATGCGATAAAATGGAAAATTCAGCGAAAAAAATTCTGATTTGGCTAAAGTATTGGCGAATGGAAAATTGTCAGAAATTTTTACTTGGGGGAAAAAATACATGTATTATATTAAAAAAACAAATAATAAAAATTCTTTGACTAAAACTCTCGAAGTTTGGCCAAGACTTTTGAAATTTGGCTAATTTACTGGCTAACAACTTAAAATCCTTAGCGCAGTCCCTGACATTTAAAATTAAAAAATGCCTAATATAAACTAAATGAGGAGTGCACTGTGCATCAGTAGATCTCAATTAACAGTTCAAATGATAATTACAAAAATTTTATCATTTCATTATAACAAGAAATATTTTTGAAAAAGCACGAATATTACAATAAAAGTATAAATTTTGAAAATGGCTTGTCTTATTTTTTACGTAGCTCAATAATTTTACGAGTATAAAATAAGAAAGAAATATTTATAATAATACATTATATTATAAAATGATTCATGAAAATAGGATATAAATAGTGAAACACTTTGTAGATATTTTAATAACAAATGAACGTTTTATGTAATTTTTATATTGAAAATATCATGGTTTGAAAAAAAAAATCATATTTTGAAAATAAATAACGGATAAATACGGTGATATATATCATGATGTATATTGCTTGGTATATATATAGGCGAACCCTGTGTACTATTACCCTAAAGTTTTTTTTTTTCTTAAACCTGGTTACATGCTTCATATTTAACTTGTTTAATGTACAAGAACTGAAAAAAAAGTAAGGAAACAACAATACTTCGCAAATAAATCAGGATTTTAACATCAGGTTTGTCCAAATATACTCCAATCACAAATTTCCATTTTTTGGCAGAACAGAAAGCAACTGTTGCAGGGGTTCCAACAGAATTCCTGTAAAAGAGGAAGAATTTAAAGAGCTAAATTTAGATACCATCATTGTTTATTAAAAATAAGCAGATAAGCTGTTCAAAAACAATCATAAAATATAGAATATTTGAATTAAAAATAATTTTACAAGGAAGCAGAAAGCATACTCATATGTACTTTTTTAAAATTCTCTAATTAAATGGCTCGTTGAGCCAAACTTACAACTGCAAATTAGCATGATTTAATAATTATACTAGCTGCCAGGGCAGCTAGATTAGCTTCCTGCGGCATGTTGATGCATAACGTCCTCCCTCTCTAACTTTTACCTCATTCTGAAGTTATATTATTTGATAGCATTTAATGTTCATTCGATTTCAAGACATACCACGCACGTGGCCCGGCGTTGCACGGGCACTTCGTGCCTTTAAAGTAGTGAGGAAATTTTCAAGAAACTACTCCCCGCCAAGGCAGTTCGCTAACAGGCGCTTCACGCCTTTACTTTTTTCCTATATAAAAAATCATTCGAATTATTGAGATGCTACGCGCCTTCAAGATGGTGAGGAGAGTTTCAGTAAGTTCAGCTCGCTCAAAGAAAAAAAGCAGACATAGACACTCAGTTTTTAATATAAGTAGACTAGCTGCCAGGGCAGCTAGATTAGCTTCCTGCGGCATGTTGATGCATAACGTTCCCCTTATCTAACTTTTACCTCATTCTGAAGTTATGTTATTTGATATAATTTAACGTTCATTCGATTTCAAGACATACCACACACGTGGCCTGGCCGGCGGTGCACGGGCACTTCGTGCCCTGAAAGTAGTGAGGAAAATTTAAAGAAACTACTCCTCGCCAAGGCGGCTCGCTAACAGGCGCTTCACGCCTTTACTTTTTTCCTATATAAAAAAATCATTCGAATTATTGAGATGCTTCTCGCCTTCAAGATGGTGAGGAAAGTTTCAGTAAGTTCAGCTCGCTCAAAGGAAAAAAGCAGACATAGATACTCAGTTTTTAATATAAGTAGATGGCTTTTCAACAAATGAATGTTTCAAAATATTACAAGTAGCTAGCGATAAAAATTCTACGTAAGTGGCCCGCTTATGAGTTTCGTGTTTGATTTAGTTAAGCCTTCATTCAAAATTCTCATTATCATTGTTATCACTGTTTCATAGCAACGACGGTTTGCAAGAATGGATTTCATATTTAATCATTTATTAGGCTTAATCGCTTTAAATTTGACTACTTATTAATTGATATCTTCGCTAATTAAAATCGTATAATTTTATAAATTGTAACTAATGAAGCCTGAAAAATTACCTATCTATCGGTACCTGGTTCGACTTTCAGTTCAGTGGCGTTCAGGAGAAAGAAGCGTGACATAGATAGAAAGAAAGATAGAAAGATACTCAGTTTTTAATATAAGTAGATATTCAGGGATGAAAACAGCTCAAAGTCAAAAAAGAGGAAAAATTGCGGCTTAACATTTGGACAGCTTTTTTTTTTTTAATATTATGCAAAATTAGTCATGAGAGATCTCTTAATTTGTACCGTGAAATTGAATGTAAAAACGGAAGATTGAAGGCTTTTTATTTACTTTCAAAACCTTTTTTTTTACTATTTCTATTTTTTCCTATTTCTATCTTTTTAAGGCATACAAAATAATACAGAAATAATAAAAAAAAAAATGGGTGGGGTTTCTAATTAATATTGCATGGTCATTTTGTTATTTTGATAAATTTTAGAGATCAAAATTATGTTTAGAATTTTTTTTAACTAAGATCTCAAATATTTTAGCTGAATTTTCTTAATTTCTACTTCCTACAACAGAAACTTATGTTTTCGGCAGCATGCCAAAATACAGTACATAGTTCGTCAATAATTGCATTTCATCCTTGAGATTTCAATCCTGCTGTATCTTAAAAACGTTTCCATTATTTTGGAAGTTGGAAGTAATTTCAACTTCTACTACTTTAAATCAACTTATTTTATGCTTTATTTTAGCAATAAATGAAAACATTTTTTGCTAAACATGATGCAACATTGACTTTTAGATTGCGGAAAGAAAAAAAAAAAAAAAAGAGCGGAAAATCGCGGATCCGCGGAAGATTTTCATCCCTGAAAATTTGAAACGAAATATGCTATTTTGTAATAATTATTAACTTTTTTTCTATTGGAAGCAGTCAATATTCACCAAAATATGATGAGAAAGAAGTATTTTTTAAAAATCTTTTTCTTCAGAACTAAAAAATAATAGTTCCTTTGCTCTCTTTTCCACTTTTTTCTGCAAGATTTTTTTTTTTTTAAATTTCTTTTCAA
>JAXGGA010019113.1:0-20670 GCA_038373865.1 Uloborus plumipes
TCAACTAATCAACTTGAGGGGGGAAATGCAGTCAGGATTTTCAAATTTATGGGCGGTGAACTATCAGAAAAACAGTTTAAGATATTTGTTAGCGCATTTTCGAAATGTAATTACATTTTTCATAAATTCTTTTTCTACGAGCAATAATTTAGCAATACAAGTTGAAAACTTGATTTTGATTGAGCAGTATGAATTTGACTGACGAGACTTACTGAGATCTGTTTTATTTGAAAAGTTTTTAGTGTTGAAGAAAAATTATTCTTCATTTATTTAGGTAAGTATGTTTTAGTTGAGAAATTTACAAATACTGGATATAGCAAATTTCATTCTTTTAGACTGCCAATCATGTTATCTGTTGTCTTAAATTCTGCAGCAATAAATATTTCAATAAATTCAACTATTTTTTATACATATCGGACTAAATGCTTCCTGCATTGCATACTTACGCTTGTTTAAAATTTCCATTTTTCTAACCCCTTCCAACACCTTTTTTTAAATTTTCTTCCTTCTTTCTTTTTTATTCTTTTTCCCCTCTTTCTTTCCTTTCTTGTTCGTTTTTTTTTCTTTTTCTTCTTTTTTTTAAAGTTTAACTGCATTATACCAATTTCTAAAGCATATTTTTTTCTCGCTTTGAATGTTTGTTTTCTTCACTTATTTTTCATTAAAAGCTGTAAGTCTATGGAAAGCAGGGGTTTCTCTAATTTTTCAAAACATGTACCCCTTTTAGTGTATCATTAACTAAGTGTAGTTAATGATCCCCCCCCCCCGCAAGAAAACACTTTATGTTTAGTGAAATGGTACATTTGATACAATTTAACTATAAAACCCATAATATGTCTAATTACAAATAGATAAAACTTAACTACAATAAATTTTATTTTGATTTACATTTTATTGCAACATTTTATTAATCAGACTTAAAAATTAAAAACAGTCTTAGCGAATAATTAGTGGGAATGCTGGAGTCATATTTATTTATTAACTTCCACTGTGCTTCCCTGCAGCTTGGTCAAATACAGGTTAAGTCATTCTTAACATTTGACTTTTATGCTTGCTCCGCTTTAGTACGCTTAACGCGAAAATGCTTTTCCACACATGTAAGCTATCACGTAAGCTAATTTGCATGGGAGCTTAGCTTCTGCACTTCTTTTGAATTTTGCGTGATTTTTCACAGTTTGGACTTAATTCAGACTATTCATGCATTTGAATAAGTTTTCGGAACTATAGAGCTCCTGCACTTCTTTCGTTAAAAATGAATCCCTAACTATTTTAAACCCAAGAAGACACTGCAATGTCTAACAGCTTTTCTTTTTTTTTTAAATTTATTATTATTATTTTTTAAATACCTATCCAAAAATTAATTAGCAAAGTACGAGTAGTACAATACTTTTGCTTCAGTGAAGAATCACACGATATTACACTAACGTTTGTCGTCATAATTAAATTATAGCGCAATTAATATTTGCTTACTTTTTGGTAGATGACAGAGTACCCATTTCAGACACAAGGGCTACGCGCAACGCTGGTTGAGACATAAAGGTAACTAAGCCAAAATATAACTTTATAGAAAAAAGGGTCTGCTTTTGCATGCATACTCTTTATAAATTCACGGGTGTCTAGGCGCACCCCTTAAAAACCATAAAAACCCCCCAAGGGCGAGAACCCTCTCAAACTCTCAAAAAGAGGGGGAACAACGCTAATTAAAAATTGCAATAGCTCAGTCTGCATTTCCTCATGAGGTAGATAAGAACACTATTATAAGCAATCTATTTAGAAGCTGAAAAAACTCTGCATTTACAATCCTCAATCTGCTGAGACTAGTTCAATGCGACTTAAGTCATTTAGGAAGAAAACTCATACATTATATTTAATTATGGGATGGATTTATGTAAAATAAGCACTAAAGTTTTATTTGCATCAAAATTGAATCTTCCAAATACATAGGAGCGATTCCATACCAAATCACCGAAAAAATAAAAAGTTGGTCGCACGACCGACTCGGATTTTTTTTTTAATTTGGTACACAGATTGATGGTATAGAGGTATGAAAAAACCCAAAAGGAAAGTTACCTGCTCCACTTATTTTCTGAGATACATGCCCTCAAAGTTTGTCCGCCACGTCAAAATACCAAAAAAGTGATGTTATTTAATCATTTTTTATAAAAAAACGTACTCATGCAAAATAAAAGTGTTAGATATCTATGGAAACTAGTTACTCCAGGCATTCTGAAAAAAAATACTAGAACGTTCATAATGAAAATTGCCAAGGTACAGGGCTCTTTGAAGTTGTCACCACAAAAACTTGATTTTGCAGATTTTGCTACAATTCAGGCATTTATTACAAAAAAAGGCAAACAGAACCAAATTTTTTCTCACTTTCTGGTAGTGTACAGGTCCTCCCTGTAAATTGCTACGCAATAAATTTTTTGGGTTTCTCACTCCTTCTTGGAAATATTTTAGCTTAAAGATAAGCCGTAAGGCAAAAAATGCGTTTTTGGCCATCTTGGCAGCCATTTTTCTCATAAAGGGGGAGCAGTAGAAACTTTAATTTTTTTTTTAAACAAGCCACTGATATGTTAGCTATTCACAGGAAAAGAGTTTACTTTTGGTTATTTCTCCCATTAAGAGATATCCTGCTGACAGTATAAGCATGTTTTTCGCGACGACCATATGCTTTTGTTCCCCCTCTCATGGACTTAAAATTAATTAAACCAAAAAACAATGATATATTTATTATTAGCTGTATTATCTACTCGATATGTCATGAAATTTAATTTATTAAATCATTGAACAATAAATTAGATAATTGATGAAAAAAAGAAAAAGTATTTCTCTGATGCCTGAGCATTATGCATTCATAATTATAAAGCACTAAATACTTTCTTGAGAAATTAATTAACATAAATTAGCTCTAAATATTTATATTATAAGCAATACCCAATCTTGTGATTGGGATACTCCTGTTTTTAATTGAAGAATTTCTTGAATATCACATGAATATCAGGAAAATAAATGAGGTCTTTTCGTTTGATGTAGGATATTTTATGACAAATTTCATTTTATGGGCTACTAACTGAGCATGGTGATAAAGAGCTATTCATTTCAGCATCGAATTCCATTTTACCTTATTAACAGCTAAATATTTACAAAATAATTAAATAAATAATTTAATATAAAGCCATGCTTGAAGAATTAAAATTAGTGCAACTAATTTATTCCCATACTGATCTTTACAAAATTGACATGCGTTGAGCACTGATAAGAACAGACAAGAATAAGTTTACTCACTAAAATACTAGTTCACAGATACTATAAAGCGTACATTCTATTTTCTACAAAATAATACTGCAACAAAGAACTCCTGTTTATAGCCATCAATCAGGAACATCCAATCACAAGATTGGGTATTGCCTATGAGATAAATATTCGAAGCTCCTTTATTTTAATTGATTTTTCAAGAAATTCTTTAGTACCTACCCCTTTATACCCTTGTTCTTTGTTGCTCATTTGCTCCAAAATGCACTATTTTCGAAGTAAACGAAGACAAAATACCACATCAAAAATAAATGGGAAGATAAAATTCGTAAATTAATGTTTATATAAACCTTCTTCAGGACAAGGGAAACTATTTGAAAACAGCTACTTCGTATTTAGAGACCTGTTGGAGAGGAAAATCTAAAATTATTATACCTGTACAAGTAATTTTTACTGTGTCATTTTCAAAGAATGATGACGACTTCTCAGTCACTTGTAAACAAGAGGAGCTCTCAGAACCTCTTTTATGTATTATCTAGCCTTCATTCATCAACAATTTAGTTTCAAAAATCCCCACAAAGTGTGGTAATAGGTTCGTTCCCATTTACCCCATATTTCCTTTTATCCCAACTGACCCTAATTTATTTATAGGTGGAAAATATCCTTAATAAAACCTTTTTTTTTTTTTGCTTAGAAAGGGAAGGTAACCATTGACCAATTCTGAAAACAAAAAGTATTCTCGAGTTTTATAACGATAATTAATTCCTTTTCGAAAATTGTTTCAAACATTGTTTTCTAATTTTCTGAAAGGCAAGAGCTTGAAATTTTGCTTCAGATGTCACTTTCAAACCGATACTTTTACTTGATTTGTTATTAAAAAAAATTCCATCCTCACTTTTAACTTCCGTCATCTGTCCCGTTTAAGATATGGCTATCGTTCTTGGAGGGGAACCGATCCGTAGCCGAAACAGCACGAAAAGTCTGAAACCGAGAGATTTATACTCGGGAATGGGTGTGACTAGGTTCGTTAACGGCCATAAATAAAAGGTAAATAATGGCAGTCTTTGGTTTAGTTTCCTTTTACAACTTATATAGCCGCAGAGATTTTTTTTCCTTTAAGAAAATGCCTTCACTTGAATGAGATAAGAGCGTTCAGCATTTTTAAAGATATTTTCGGTAAAAAATGTTATCCACTGGTATTGCTATCTCTTTTTTTTATGAATCTTTAATTTTCTTTCTTTCTTTTTCTTTTCTTTTTTATTTTTTTTTTTTCAGACATGAGTTGCGTTCTCATTTGTTTAGATACTATGATGAACAGCGGTAGAAGTGGGTAGCAGAAAGTCTATTCACTTAGTTAGGTAGGTGTCCTACCATCCCAGAAACCTTTATAGAAGTTATTTGATGTTAGGAAATCGTAATAGAAATAACCATTTTTGATTAACTTTTTTAAAAATGAGTATTTTGTGTTAAAACATTTGGAAAAATTCAAATTATTTCAATGCAATACTTCACAACATAACTTGAAACATATTGACCTGATGCACTTTGGTATTCTTCCGATTGCAAAATACAAAAGAAGTAACTACATTAGATGCGTTGAGATCTTAAAAAGCACTCCATTGAAATTTCTTGTGAAAATGTACATTGTTGATAGAGTTTGGCCCAAACATCCTGCATTTTTATTTTCTAAACCAGCATACCTGTAAAATTTTCTTTCTTCTAAATCAAATATAAACCTAACTTTTTCGCCTCATAAAATATAATTCTTTATTGAAACAGTAAGACATTTCTAAGGAGTCTCAGAGAAGTCGAGGAAATGGAGAAAAGAATGTCGCAAAGTAATGAAGAAACATTAAGAAATGTATCGATTTTTTGATTTGTGACGTGAAGGTATCTTTGAAAACCAATCAAAATTATTGAATGTTTCTGACAGATTAAGAATTATTAAAGAAATTCCTTTTGTCGCAATATGGATCGAAATGAAAGAAGGTAATAGCGGTAATTTTATAAATAGAAAATGATAGACAAATTGGCAGGCGATTTTGAAGCTGATAATTCGTAATACTAAATGAGAATAAAGCGTGAATTATGATAAAAATGCGTTTTCTTGAAAAATTAATTAAACTTTTTTTGTAAAAAATTGCTTGAAATTAAAAACAAAATTCTGGCTTATTTCCTCGAATTTATCTAAAATAAATGTATAGATAAATACGTAAATGAATATGAACTAAATGTTAATTTTGTTCCTGCTTTCAAAAGTTTTCTGTCGTGTATTTTTCAGCCCGAAAGCAGAATGAACCACGGAAATGAACAATAAAATATGCTTTAACAGAATATGTACAGCTACAGATTCATAAAATTACTAGCGATGGATCTAAGTTTGCAACTCTACTGTCAAAAAGTTAAATCATAGATTACCAAACAATCCATATCAGAGCATGCAATAAAAACTGAAATCAGTACACTCATTCAGAGTAATTGAGAAACAACTAATAGTTTTCTTGTATTTTTTATTATAAAAGGCAGAAGCATTCCTAAAGTATATTGTTTTGTTACCTCAAATTAAAATATAAATAGTTATAAATAATTATTATAATGAAACATAATAATTCCGTTTAAAATAAATTATTAGCCTGATTTAAAGTTATCTTGCCATCTAGGATAACTTTAAGCTACCAGAGGAATGAGGTGCAAAATGAATAATTTCATAATTAACGCAACTTAACAGCTTTTAAAAGTTTTATGAATGTTTAAAAACTCTTCCTTTGTGCTTCAAAACATCACAATAATCCTATTATTCATAATACTGTATAGAATATTACGATAAAGAAAGAACAAATTTAAGCAAATTCAAAAATAGTTTCCAAGCAGCAACGTCACACAAAATAATTGAATGATAGATTTAATTTTGTATAAATGTAAACCTTTTATTTTGTAAATTATTTCTATAAAATTTATTTTGTAACTTACCAAAGAACACAACACTGATTATTTTTTTAAGTCAAATACGCTTTAAGAAAAAAAATGAAGTGCCCCAAAGATCACCAGCATGGCTCAAAATTGACCTAAGCGACTATATCCTTCTGGTAATCCGAAAATTAAACTAAGATTTGCAGTGAATAAAGCTGACCAGGGAAAAGCATAATAGATACGATATTTATACATTATATATTTCAACTCAAGCAACGTACATGACAGCATTCTTCATATAAACGAGCAACAATATTACTTTTGCATAAACTCATTTTGGTGAGGAAAATCCTGCTGTCCAACCCACGACATCCATCCCTTCAGTGGAACCATTTTTAACACACGCAAACGCGTTTGGCTTGCTTCCTGAATACAAGATTGGAATTTTTCCGAAACGAGAACCTTTTGCTATTTGACATGTGTCATGAGACAGTCCCGAAATGCTGAGATAAATTCATTTGCGAAAGTCGAGTAATTAATACCTGTAGAGAAAATATCGATTCCGTTTGTGTTCTGCTCCCAATGATCATTTATTGCTTATGCGTTCTCTAATTACTTTCGCGCTTCCAGTGCCTCGTTGCTGATTCCGCATCGGAAATTTCATCAAATAATTTGAAAGCTTTTATTCTTACAGCTTGTAATAAATTGGGCTATGGTGTGCGTAATGATGCATGTGATTTAGTTCATAAAGATATGTTCGATGTTATGGTTGGTGATATTGGAAGCTAGAGAAGCAGTGGAATAAAATAAGCAAAATTTTAAATCAATTTTTATTGAAAAGTTTGCTTTCGTGTAATAGTTAGCGTAAGAATAGATTTCCATTCCTAAGCTTTTAGTATTAGGTAATTTATTCATACATCTAAACGTTTCAAATGTAAGCAAGTCATTTTGAAAGCTTCAATTCTTTGAGCCTGTTATAAATTAAACTGATGGGGTATAAATTAAATCCATAATGGGGAGCTAGTTTTGTTCATAAAGATATGTGCGGTGCTATGGATGAGAAATCTTAGATATGTTGTAAGACAGGTTATTATTAGAATCTAGAGATGCGGCAAGACAAAACAAGTAGAATTTCAAATCACATTTTACTTCAATATTTAATTTCGTCTAATACTTAGCGAAAGAATCGGTTTGCACATTACTTAATTCTAATATTGAAGAATTTTTTTCACGCATGTAAATGTTCAAATGCTTAGAAAAAAAAACAGTCAAAATTGTTTAGATTCTCATCATTGCAGATTTAAGTAGAAAATTAGAAAAGTTCGTGAAGCAGAACATATAATAAGCGAGTTTGAATAGACGTAATTCTTGCCGTATTCTGATGAAACAACAAGCCCAAGCGAACTAATTTGACAAAACAGGGGATAAGACGTCAACAGCTTTCTAAAACGCTAACTGAAAACAGATGTCTTCCTCGCTACGGGTCATACTTCTGGCACCAAGCAAAAGCGAAAGGGGAAAAGCAACTAAAAGTACCCTGCTCCGGGGGTGGCTCCTTTCTTCAGTTTACAACTGTGTCCCCTCGACTAGCCACACCCTAAGTGGATTTAAGGGTCATAAAAAGTGTCACCCGGAAGCGAAAGTGGAGAGAAGGCATTTACTTCTCCCCCTTTTTGCTGGACCAGTCCTGGTTTACAGCTAGATATCGATCAGAAATAATTGGATGTCAGCTAATTTCGAGCATTCAGCGATGTCTGGGAATAAAAGCTTCATTTTAACAAGAATTAGCAAAGATTTTAGATATAAGATTAAACTGTGTTAAAGGGAGCGAAATATTGCTCAATTTGTACTTAATAGGCTAGATTTGGAAATTATGGATAACATTGAAGGTTTCATTCTTTATTTTTTCCCCTTTGTTTTTCTTGGAGAAAAAAATAACAATTTTTAAGATAACATCAAAAAAAAAATAATAAATAAATAAATAAATAATGTATTTCATCATTAGTGATCTTCGAACAAAATTATGAAAATATGCACAGATAAAAGACGCGTTTAAGTTGTTTTTCAAGAAAAATCTCTCAAACGCATCATGTAAATATTTTTGCAAAATGAAGTATTTCTAATGCTTTCAATCAGTTTTTGTTCAATTCGTCTGAAGATGAATGTCAACAATCGTAAGGTGGACTACAATGATCCACACTTTCCTTCATACAGACCTCAAATACTGTTAACCTAGCAAATGTTCATTGTTTTATATCTGCAAACCTAGCAGTACCACTGTCACTCATTTTGATACCCTGATTTATTTATTTATTTATTTTATTATTACTTCTTTTTTTAAATCAAAATGTGTAATATATTAGAGCAAAATTGCCATTATAAATAGGGTCGTTCCAACAGGGAGTTGAGAGAAATATTCTCCTTCGAAACTCAAACATTTTAATTTTTTGACAATGGAAGAGGACTACATTGCTTTCAACCCATTAGATAGTTTGAAATATAATGTGAGAATGAGCCATCGGCTAGCTTTTCAATAAAAACATTCCGGGCGCTTTTGTTGCTTCAAAATGAAATTAATACAGCATGGAAATAATTCATAATCGGCACATTTTAAACACCATAAAAATGTATTTCTTTTTGTTTTTTAATTTTCCTAATTATCCAAAGAGTTTTTCAATGAATGAATATGATTAGCGGAGAAAAAATTTAAACGTGGAAAACAAAACACTTATAAATATCGTGAACGTTCCAAAGAAGATTGATTACATATGTTAAAGTCAGGTGCTCTGGTAATGAAGAATATGCTTAAAAATGAAGGAATGTGCTGAAATTTAAAAAAAAAAAAAGAGTTTTTTCTTACTACCTACAAAAGTATAATAAATGATTTGAATACAATGGTATAAAAACATTAAACTTAAAACAGATAACTTGCTATTAAGGATAGGCTTGCTAAAAATTTGAACTGCACGAGTGCAGATCGGATGTTACGCTAATTGTTAAAATGTCAAACGAAAGATTAAGTAATTAGCAGTGAGCTTTGAAAAAGTATAAAAGTAAGTTATTTAAAAATGGGGGAATTTAATATAATTGTTTAGTATATAAAAAGTTTTCACCTTTTTTTTTTGACTAATGTACAGTCAAGACAAGCCAACAATCAACTAAAAAGAAACATCCGAGATATGGCTTATCAATTAAAAAAAAAAAAAAAAAAAAAAAACACGAAACCGAAAAACTAATATTTCTATAAAACTTACTGACGGGGTAAATGTAGATATGTAGAGTAAAATATTTCAAAAATACTACCTTTGAATTTTATGTTCTTCCAAAGCTGAAACATGAATATTTAAGTTCGTCAAATTTCGTTAGCCTCTAAAACTACCAACGCGACTCTAAACGAGCCATTTTAAAAATTACAAACCGCATAACTTTTATCTCTCAACTTCAAATCCGCCTCCATTTTCATCTTACTGCAAGACAGAAAATTTTCATGTAAATGTCTTAACGAAACTCCCACTCCTTGAAATCTTAAGAGTTCAAATACTAAGCAGTTCATGTGTGCCACCACAACATTAATTATGATCTACAAATATTTCCTCGAAAATCTGAAAATGACTGGTCAAAAATTGCAATACATGCCACTTTTGTCCCCTAACTTTGCGTGCAATAAAAACGCCTTAAAGAATTTACGAATGAAACTCATTGTCTGGCTGAAAAAGGAGCTGTAAATATATAAAGAGTGCTTACATTCCAATAAGCTTAGCACGCTGTAAAAATTTATGCCACAAAGTTCAAAAGGTGTAGTTAGGAATATTGCAGATAGACAAAATTATGTAACACCTGTTTGAATAAAAGAAAAAAATAAATCTTACGTATACTGATTATGAGGAATGCAATATACATATTATTTATTTCTTTTGGTAGGTAACTCCTGCGTATTGCGTTTTGCAGTTTTTGTCTAGAAAAGCATGTTAAACTCCACTTAAAGCAATATGAATCCGGTTTACGGCCATTTGGTTTTAAAAGCGTTCATAAAGCTTTTGATTTACTTAGAAAAGAAGAATTTTTCAAGAGTAAAATGGTAAGGCAATACAACATACTGCCGCAGAGTAATGTTCTAGTTAATGCTTTCTTATAACCATAACTTAACACATGCTGTGGTAAAGAGACAGGAAAATCCATCCACCTATTTTCAAATTCCTTTTTGTTCGGCAGTAAGAAAAAAATGGAGGATGAAGGAAGAAACAACGCATACATTAGCCAACTGATCACTTGCTTGCCTCAGTGATTCGCAAAATATGTACAAAAGTTTTTATATGCGTCTATATATACCTTCTTTAAAATAACATTGCAAGAAAATTTTCAGATCTAGGACCTTATGTCTGCTAGACTTTTTGTTCCTCGGATCTTCTGTCAGTGGACCTTTTATTTTTGGAACTTCTGCTTAGACCCTGTTGGGGACTTGGGATTGTATAGCATTTTTATAAGCGAGCAAGAACAGTGTGTAAGCTTACAAGCAAAAAAAAAAAAAATCACAATAAAATCAATATTATGCTGATAAATATATTTACTCTAAAAATTTTATAGGTAGAATGATACTAAAATAAATGTCAGTTTCCTTTTGAATAAATCTACTAACAGAAACTAGTGTTATCGAGAAAAGGGTTGACTCGTGAACCAAAAGCAATTCCTGACAATCTTTCAAAAGTGCAAATTTTTTTCGTCGAATTCTCAAATACAAGAGTATAAATTTTTCATGCAGATATGAAGGCGCAGCTTGGAAAATCAATTGCTTAAAGAGCAAAAAATCCAGGGAACAAAGGATTCACAGGACTGTAAAACCTATTGATCCCAACTCGGTGCATTGGATCGCTTTGGGATAAGCACTTTGTATGGAGAAATTTTCACGATTTCCGCTGTGTCCATGCATAAAATCTTGTCAAAGACGGAAGGCATTAATTTCGAGGACATTTTTATCTATCTTAAATCCTGCCGAATTTTAAAATGCAGTTTTAAATGCTTTCCAAATAATCTGTCAAAAATTAATTTATTAGAAGACAAATTTTGTGTATTTATTCTAATTCATTAAATGGAGGTTATGTTATTAAATTTGTTCCATTGAAGCGTTTAAATACCATTAAATGGTCCTATGTAAAACTGTAAAATGTGCACAGTAATAAACTGCAAAATTAACAGTGCTAATAAACTGTTAATTTAACAGTGTATTACTGTGAAAAATTTACAGACTTCAAATTGCTAATTTTACAGTAACAAACTGTAAAATTACAAATTTTACAGTTTATTACGGTGCATTTTACAGTTATAAACTGGAACCTCTGCTGTCAGTATTATAATGTAAAAATAACACTTTGAAGTGCAGAGAAGCTGGAATATTGTTTGTAAGTAAAATTGACTCGAAAGACAAAAGTTTTAAAATTTTACTAGGAAAAAAGGGCAAACAAGCAAAATTGTCTTCTTAATAAGGAGACAAATGAATCACAGGAGAGTATTGCTTCCATATAAATTAATTATTGTTAAAGTTTATAAAGTTATTCATCTTAAAGGAAAATGTATCTAGGAGCTTTCTAAATAGAGTGCTTTTGGTGAGACATGTCTAAAGCATTTGTTCTCTGGAGACATCTATTCCATTTTTGCGAAATTGAGAAATTTATTAAAAAGGGGGAAAAAAGAAAAGAGAGAGAAAAACATCCTGGAGCAAATGTCGGTGTACATGAAAAGTCTACTTCTCAATCTTTCGTGTTCCCCATGAGATTCGAGTAAAAGCCCTTTCAGTAGTAAAAGCATTTCAAAATTAAAGCCCTTATTAACTATAGTGAAAGTGACAACAGTACTAATGTTATTAGAGTTGTTTTAAAAGTGGTATGCCTCATTTGCGTCAGACTAATAGATTTTCTTTCAAATATTTTCAAAATCAAATTTTGTAATTAATATTTTCCATTCACTATTTTTCGTTTTTACATTTTGATTACAAACAAGATACATCAAAGGCTATGAGCCTTTAGGCGGTTTCCTGTTTTCGTCATTATTTATCTGTTCACTAATTCCTACTGATAGATCTAGATATCTAGAATTGCGGCACCTTTGAGTCTACTAATGTAGGCGTCAGTGCTTGTTTCGACAAGGTATGTTTACCTACCCCTTTTAGAACACAGCAGTCGTAAATGCCGAAGGAAAGTTTTCACTCGTTTATTTACTCATTTTAATTAAAACAGAAAAAACGAATTATTGTTTTTGCATATTGCTTCAAAGGAAATCGATAATTAGATTTTCATCTATCAGTACGAGCTTCACTACAACAAACTTTGTGTCTGCGTAAAATTTCTAGTGAATTCAATTATGCCCATTATATTTCCAAAAACATTAACGAAGATTAGAAGTAAATTTAATGTTGTAAAGATAATGTGAAGTAATATGCTCAATGGAACTTTCATCATGAACTTTCTCATAAAATTGCAATTCCCCTTAATTCGAGGCATAATCAAGGTTTATTTTCTTTTCGGGAAGCTTTAACATTACTAACAGCATTCCGAACAATTTCTTTGACTAACACCGCATTTCACAATTTTTATGAAAGCTTTCAGTAGATTTTTAGACGTTTACAGCAGATAGTATCAAAATTCAAAATTAAAATTTAGAAAAGGACAATTTCTGTGAATAAAATTGTGCACCCTATGTTCATAGTTTTTGCTATTATTTTACATATTGTTGCGCGACTATGATTCATTTATTTATTTATTTACGTACATATGCAAAAAAGTTTGAAAGAGCTATCTTAAACCAATTAAATATTTTTTTTCTTTATTTTAGTTTAAATTTCATATACACTAAATCTCATTAACAAAATAAAAGATGCCAAAAAGAGTCCAATGGTTTTTTAATGTATTATTAAATCCTCATAAACGATTATAATTGGAACGAAGAAATTCATTTTTTCTGTAAGGTTAAGGGGAGGATAAAAAAACTGTGCTCTTAAAATAATAAATCTTTAAAAATAGCTTAGTATTTGTCGATATTGATTCAGAAGCGTGTAAGGGAGAAAAATACTTTATTTCCAATTTGAAGGAGCATTTTATTGTAGTGCTCAAAATGTCTCTTAAAAGCGAAGAAGCTGAAAATTAAAATGAAAAAACTTCAAATCTGACTCCTTTTCTAATGTTTTTAAGCAAGTGCAGTCGTAGGCAAGTCCCCACTCCCCACGCATTTCAGCTTTGACGAATTGCATTCTTAAATTAGTCATGCGTAATTTAGTTGACGACGCGGGAACGACACATCAAATCCCTCTGCATAAATACTCAAAACGATCCCACAAAAAAAAAAGAGAAGAAATAGAGAGAGAGAAAAAAGAAACTGAAAGGAACCACCTCGGAATGGCATTCTGCAATTTGAGTACAACCCCCCAGCACAGCAGGGAGCCTGCCATAAAATTAGAAAGAGAGCTGGTAAAACGACTCTACAGCTTTCAGTTTCTTCGAAGTGACCCTATAGCTTGTATTGGCCGTATCTTCAGGCTAAGTGCGTGTCGCCTGACGCAATTGGGGGTCGCAATTAGTTAAACGCGGTAACGACGAAGTCGGGTCGACTTTCATTCTCGACCGGGGTGGCCTAAAGAGATGGAGGTGTAGTTTACACTCTTCGGTGGACAAAGCAAATTTCGGGAAAGTGGGTTTAGGTTGTTTTTAACTCCATGGCATAGCACAAAGGAAGAAAGAAACAGCCCTGAGGACGCAACTTCAGAATGAATGACGAAAATGTTCTTAATGGATTTCTTCTGAAAACGGACAATGAAAGTTTTACCCTGATACGATCTGATAGATAGCCAATAAAGTGAATCACTGGAGTGGGGTTTTTATTTAGTCTTTGTTGTTTGCGCTCGGAATGTGGTTTCTGTTTTTGTATTGCTAGCTTTCACTGCAATTGTACATGCCAACAAGATGTAACAATTAAGAAAGCTTTAATTGTAAATGTAGTAAAACATTCTATCATATTTAGTCATAACAAAAGTATCCGATTTATTATAGGGGAGAGTCTCACTTCGGTACATTTTTCGTTTTTGATAACAATAAATTATGGATAATTTATTGTCTTCAAAATGTTACCTTGTATAATTTTAACGTCTGCCTCTTTTTTAAAATAAGTTTCATTCTTATACTCTTTATGGACAAATTTCAAAATAAATGAATTATTTTTTCAAGGTGTAAAACTTTTCGATTTAAATACACTTTGACAGTTAAAAAAAAGTATGAAAAGTTCATTAATTAAATTGTAATGTTCATGAAACTCCTTGTTGTGGAAAAGTAGGAAGCTCTGACACGTGCTTCCGGAGGTCTTTGAAATAAAGTGAAAATATTTGCTGTAGTGATTGATCAACTACTTACATTTTCAGAACAATAAATAAATAAAATAAAATGAAAATAATAAACAGTGGCTATGTAGATTAAATAAAAAAATGTATTAAACATAAGACTTTTTGTTAAAACATTTTGTATGCTTTGTGTATCTTGTGAGTCCACTGCACAACTTATCTATCTTATAAATGTCAAACTTATAAAAATTAACAAATATTTTAATAAAATCTTACTAGCTTCATCGCAGTGGATCAAAATACACCTGAAAGTTAGATCATGCCGCCATTTATCTGCATCTACAAGGACTAAGATTTATCTAGGACAAAGAATAAAGCTCTCCCAAAGTGTTTCGTACATCGGCGTAATGGGCCACTCGAATACTCGTACTAATACATATATTAAACAAAATTAATTTGAGGCACAGGATAAATTAGAAAATCTTAACCGTATGTGCTACTGAATGCAGGAAGGAAAATATAAGTTTGAGACAAACTTCCAAATCTGCACCTTATGTCCACCCGTCGAGAAAACTGAACCTTAAGTCATCGCTGTCCAAAAATGTGGACCTTGTGTCTGTCGGACCTTATGTTCCTTGGATCTTATGGCCATTGGACATTATTTCTGGCTGATCTTTTATTCCTCGGACCTTTTGGACGTAGATCTTCTCTGTTCGTGGACGGTTTGGTTTTGGACCTTATAGCCGGATCCCATGTCCTACCTGCGCAAGAAACTGGATCTTATCTCCAGCCTGTATTAAAAACGTTACCTTAAGTTCTGCCAGCCAGAAAACGGGGATTTTATGTTCGCCGAACCTTCTGTTCCTCGAATCTTCTGTCCGTCGGATCTTTTGTATGTGTATCTTATATCCGTTGGACCTTATGTCTTTTGCCTTACCTTCTGTCCCTCGAATCATCTGTCTGTCGAATCTTTTGGACATGGTTCTTCTGTCCGTGGACCTTTTGGTTTTGGACCTTTTGACCGATCCCAATCCAAAAGGTACACGAACACAACATCCACTCCCAAAAGGCTTGCTGGATATAAGGCTCACATCCGAACGGCCCTTGCGGACATAAGATCCCGATCTAAAAGACTCAACGGACAAAAGATCCCGTTTTTTGCTCCGGCAGTACATTAGTTCTTGTAATTAAAAGATATGCTATTCAACTGAAGATTTTCGCGGCAACAATGTTTATAACGATGACATTCCGTCAATTTGAATGTTCATTTTCATGGGGGAGGAGAGGGGGGTCTACTTCTTACATTTAATTACTAAGCGTATTAATAAAAATTATTAAAATATGGTCTAATAAATACAGTAACCCCTCGTTACATGGAGCCTCGTTACAAAACTCATTCGAATATATCACGCTTTTCCTTGGTCTCCAGAAAAAAATGTGTGTAAAAAAATATATTTAATTTTATTTAAAAAAATAGAGACAATGACATTTATTAGTGCTTTAATCAATGATCTATTAATGAGTATTATCATTCAGTATGATTAACATCCCCACCCTCCATAAAAACTCAGTTTGACGGAATAATATAACGATATTAAGAATAAAACCTTTTGTTCTATAGCTAATATTTAAATTAGCTGAAGAAGTTTCAGAAATAAACTTCCAAATCCAGACCTTATGCTATCGCTGTCCAAAAATGTGGACCTTCTGTTCATAGATCATTTGTCTGTAGGACCTTATGTTCCTTGGATGTTATGCCCATTGGACCTTATGTCTGGCGGGGGATCCGGCTAAAAGGTCCAGAACCAAAAGGTCCACGAACAGAAGATCCACGTCCAAAAGATCCGCGGGATAGAAATTCCGCGAGACAGAAAGTCCACCAGACATAAGGTCCGATAGCCAAAAGGTTCACGAACAGAAATTCCACATTTTCGGACAGCGATGGCATAAGGTCCGGATTTCTCAGCGGAGTGGACAAAAGGTTCAGATGTAGAAGTTTATCCTCGCCTATTCGTCTGGCGGACCTTCTGTCTATAGGATCTTCTATCCCTCGGACCTTTTAGACATGGATCTTCTGTTAGTGGACCTTTTGGTTTTAGATCTTACGTCCTGAATTCGCATGAAACAAAAGTTATATTTCTCAGAAAAGGTATTTTCTTCTTTTTAATCAATGAACAAAACTAGTATGTTTCTGTACATCTGAATTCGTTGCAGCTTGAGTTGCACTTTTATTCGTATTGCTGTTTAAAACAATACATATATTTTAGAGGATTTTTTCAAAGAACAATTAATAAGCAAATAATCGTCCTAATATGATAATAAACTAATCTTTTTTTTTGGTACACGTGTCATCAACTCGAATGACGGATGGAAGGTCCAAAACCAAAAGGTCCATGAACAGAAGATCCACGTCCAAAAGGTCCGCGGGATAGAAGATCCGCGAGACAGAAGGTCCGCCAGACAGAAGGTCCAATGGCCATAAGGTCCAAGGAACATAAGGTCCGACAGCCAAAACGTCCACGAACAGAAGGTCCATATTTTTGGACAGCGATGGCATAAGGTCCGGATTTGAAGTTTATTTCTGAAACTTCTTGAGCTAATTTAAATATTAGCCATAGAACAGAAGGTTATGTTGAAACATTATTCTTAATGTCGTTATATTATTCCGTCTTACTCAGTCCTTATGGGGGGGGGGGGTGTTTCTCATTCTGAATGATAATGCTCATGAATAGAGCATTAATTAAAACGCTAATGAATGTAATTGTCTCTATTATTTTAAAACACAATAAAATAATAGTTATTTTATTGTTTGTTTTTCGTATTGGATGGTTATAATCTATTTAATTAGCTTATAATCCCCCCCCCTTCTTTTCTTTCTGCTTCCCTTGTACAACATGTTTCTGAGAATCTAATGCTAATTTTAGCCGACCCCTTATCTTATAAGTAGAAATAGTTTGTTTCGGGGATTTTGTCTGGGGGTGCACTGGGGTACCCCGAGGCATTTGTCTTTGCTTGGAAAACTGGTTAGGTGGGAATCGTCTCCCAGCGGACGGCTCCTCGGCATATTGAAGACTTCCTAGCCTATATGTCCCTAGGGCGTGGAGGGCGAGGGCTGGAAGGATGATTAGTTTTGAGCATTCTACTTATGGACATAGTATTGAGCGTCAAACGATTGCGTAACGTCCGGATTGCGGGTGACGGCTTTTGTGGTTTAAGGAAGTGAGAAATTTTAATGGCGAAAAATTTTTTACTGGCTCAAACCTCTTGTTTTTTTTTTTTTTCTTTTTTCTTGTTGTGAATTTTTTGTGCGATTTATCGGACGATCAATCAATTTGATTTTATTTATTTAAGATTTATTTATTTATTTATTTATTTTTTAACAAAAGTTTGCGAAAAATGAAGATGTCAAAAAGTCAGTTTTTTTTGCGATGGAATACGCTATAAAATATTTATAAATGTAGCAATGAATATGTAGTTATGTTTTGTAACAAATGATTATATATTTATGTGAGAACTTTCAAAAATTTGCTTTCGGTTAAAAGAAATTATCCTTAAAATATTTTAAAATTACTTTTTAAAAATTCTTAAGTTTTTGCCATTTTAGTATTTTTTTTCTGTATCTGTCGGTCGTTTTTTCTTTTTAATTATATATTAAATGCAAATTTTTGCTTTAAAATTCTGTCACTTCTGTTAGATTCAAAGAAATTAAATCGATTATTTATAAAATATTCATTCATTAAATGCAAACGATTTCACTGCTTTTTCTTTTCTTTCTTTTTTTAAACAGTCAAAATGCGTAATATAGTCACTTTGAAGTGGATTTTTGTTCACTTAGTGATTGATTGGTAGATAGCGACTCACCTTACATGATCGATTATCATTGACCTCCCCCCCCCCTCGAAATAACGTATCTGGTAATAAGTATTTTTGTCTCTTTTTCGCTCGCAAAAATAGTATATTTCTTTCTTTCTTTTCTTTTCTTTTTTTTATTTTTCTTGGGCTATGGGAATTTTCTTTCGACAGTGATTTTATTTCTGTAAATATGTTGGAGTAATATTTATCTTCAAACGCTTAGATACCGTTCGTATCTGTAACATACTTTTAAGTAATTATAGTTTAAACCACTGGTTCCCAGTATAGGGGCGAATCTGCTTATCTGGGGGGAGGGCGATAAATTCGTAAGATGCGATAGGGGGGCGCCGATTATTTAAGACGAAATAATAACAATAAAGAACCAACGAAATCGAAATTGAAAACGTATACGAAATCGTTTGTTAAGAGTTCAGACAAGGAATCACAACTTGAATAATTAATTGAGGATAAGTACACAGGGGGCTTCCTCCCAGGCAGAATTTTGCTCCATGCCGGCCCTAAGCAGATTTGAAATTTCCCCCCCCCCCCCCCTAAAGAAGAAGTAAAATTCCTTGACTCGAAAAACGCAACTGAAACTTCTAAAAAAAGTAGTAATTCTCAAAATTAAAACTTTCCATCTTCTGAAGAAATGATCACGTTTCGTATTATTTAATTTTGAACGTTTTTTATTGTGCTAGTAGACTTTTCACTGTTCTCGGGTAGGAAAGATTCACATAACTCCAATTTAAATAATATTTACAGTAACATATTTGCATATATTGATTAATAAATTATTATTTTCTCTCAGTCCTATATAGTTTTGTAAAACTTGTTCTCTTTCATTTTCTGAAGTCTTAAAACGGTTCCTTATAATAGCAACACAAATGCATTATTATAAAATGCTATAAACATGTGTGAGTTAGACCTATAAAGTCAGAACATCAAGATATAAAAGGTAGAAAGGAAATAAGCAGTAGCCGAGACTTGTTTCGAGTGCAACGCATAGTTCACTTTCGGCAGCATTCTTACTTTCAGAATAAACTGCCTTCTTTGAGTTACTTCAATATTCGTCATCTTTCGCCCCAAAAAACATTTTGATTAAAAAGGATTACATTCGGAACAACTGATATTTATTCTTTTACTCTATTTTGATAAAAACCGCGTTTCGTAAACGAACTTTGTTGTTAACACCCAAAAAATAGCTTTGTTATTTAACTCCAAAAAAATAAATTCAGTGGCGCTCGCCCATGTGGGGCCTAGTCCTACTGAGATGGGCACATCTCAGTTTTCGTGACCGAGGGCACCAGGTTGCAGGGCACATGCTCCGATTTGGAGATCAGCCAAACACGAAACCCCTGAGTTTAGTTCCCAAGCACGCTTGTTTCTCATACAACTGGGTCCTCGCTGAGCTCTAAACTTCAATGTTTTTCTCGTTGACCATTTTGTCATTGCTCTCATCTTTCTTTTTCATAGCATCTTTGCCTTTTATTTTTTTTATTTGTGAATCTATGATTTGAAAAATATCCTCTGTCATACCTTCACTCACGTGAGTTTCTGACCACCCCTCACTTTCTTATGGAATTTTATTTGTAAATTGTATTCGAATTGCATTCCAAAGTGTCCGAAGTTTCCGCTTTTGCAAACTGCAAATTCTAAAAATATGTAACACTTCTTAAAAACTTTTTGAAGACTTTTTTTTCCTTCGATTTTCAATTCAGCGTGTTTCTTTTACTTAGAACCATTTAGATTTTTTAACTCGTTACTCATATTTTTTACCTCCAAGACTCAATATTAACAAAAAGCAATTTTTAAATCCAATAATAATGTGCCCAGCTAAAAATAATCTGCAAAAAATCTGCAGAAATAAATTTATTTTGAAGATTTATTAAAGATTTCTGCAGATTTTCAGAGGAGGGAAAAAATCTGCATTTTGTCTTCAATAAAATCTGTAGAAAATCCACAGAAATATTATCCTTTTTAGTTTTCTCTTAATATTGTGCAGATTTTTTAAAGGTTTAAAAAATCTGTATTTTGTCTTCAATTTGATTAACAGAAAATCAACACACACGAAAAAAAAAAAAAAAAAAAAAAAAAAAGCTTTCTCTTAGTATTTTCAAACATTTTCACAATAAATTCTTTTTAATTAGCCTCCAAATATTTTGAAGATTTTTATGGTCAGCAAAACATTTAATTTGCCTACATTTTAAAATTATATTAGATTTCTATTACGAAAAGCTAAAATGGGTAGTTTCATGATTATTTTCTTTTGCAAAGTAAAAGAAGTGGGCAAAAAAAAAAAAAAAAATACTTCACAATAACAAAACTGTAAACAA
>JAXGGA010019114.1:0-20667 GCA_038373865.1 Uloborus plumipes
AAATATGAGTTTGCAAACCTGTATGTGTCCCAATATGCTTCCTTTTCTAAACTGTCTACAGTGTAATATCTCTTGCTCTTTTAATTAATTTAAAAAGTCCTTGAATTTTGACTGTAAAGGGTACAATCAGAGATTATTTTAGTTTTTCGTTGAGCTTAGTAGGGCAATTAAACTAATATAACAACTTTTAAAGCAAAGGAATCGGGTATTTGTTGCAACAAAAAATATCTTGGTTTGTCTTTGGAAAATTCTTAACTTAAAAATGTAAATGTTAAATATTGTTCATTAATTTTTCTACAATTTATGCCTAACAAGCATGAAAACTGTTAATTTTGTTTTAGCATTCAATGGTTCTGAGGTACAAAAATTTTCCCCGCTCTCTTATTTTGTTTTTCCTGCTTTTTTGCTTTGTAAGATTGGCAAGTCCGCTCCTGTTTGATTGATATTCTTATTCTCATTTATAGGAAAGACTTTCCCGGCAGTAGCTCTTCCTACCCCATCCCCGACATTGTGCAGAAGGGAGAAATATTTATTGAGGAAAAGCTGCTCCTCCACGTCCTGCAAATCATGTTCAGCACATGTTCATTGAAAATGCGCTCAACCATCGAAGCTTGGTTCCATTCCCTGGAAGAAAAAATGGCCGAATGTAAGGGCACAAAAGGTGACAAAGTCATGCGATTCCAGAAACAGTTTCTGCTGGGATTCAGCTTGGACATTAGGAGAATATTCGAGAGGAATATGTTTAAAGGCGTGGAATTTGCAAAATTAATGAGCAGTAAGTATTCCTTGAAGTCTGATTATTTTGTGGATTACTATTATACTTTTTTCTTTTTAAACTATTCAAAAAGAAATAAAAAATATTCAAATCAAAAAATTCTATTTACGATTATATTCTATGTCAAAAAGTGTTCCTCATAAATTATCCGTCAAGTAAATCCATTTAATAGATCAGCATTTATGTAGAATTTAAATTTTACCATTGGGGCTTGTGTTTAGTCCCCCTCCCCCCTTCCCCTTCACAAGGTTTGGTCCCCTTTTTTCCACAAATCGAAATTTAATGCTTTGTTATGGTAGTAATTAATTATGTATGAAGAGTTTTTTCCCCCTTCAAAGCATCCAACTTTTAAAAAGTTTGAAATATTCAATGCAAAAAAAAACTTTGAATTTGGTGAATTATTTGATATTTTGAAAAAAAAAAAAAAAAATACTGTCTACTGGCAGTATTTTCCAACCTTTTCCTAATTGCAACTCCTTTTTTGCCATTTGAATAACTTGCAACCATGTTTATATTATTGTAGAAATCAAGAAAAGGTAGCTATTATAATTTTTAAGGCATGTTTCAAGTTTCTACTCATTCAAAATTTTTGCACTCAATTGATTTTCTAATTTGCCATATTTTTCTGCTAATGTGAGTAATAAACATTTTATTATTTCAATTTACGAAAAATAACGCATGAAACAGTTAACTATTTTTACCAAAAAAGCTCAATGACAAATTTTAGAGCAAAAATTTAAACTACATACTTTGATTAATAAAAGTAACTTCAACAACGTACTCGTACAAACAAAAATAAGCAAGTTTCTATGTTTTCTTATGTGATAGTTTTCAAGCTAATTATTATGTATGATATTGCACATTTTAAAGTTATATTATATTTTATAATAAAACTTTTAAATATTTTAAAAATAGGAATGAAAAAATTTCTTCTCAATTGTTTAGCAGCGTTAAAAAAGCGCGAGTCTCATATATTGTATGCATCAGACAAACATTTTCGCTCCCGAAAAGTAACAAAAATGGACTTGCGTTAGCCTGGTTCTGAGTTACAGAATTTGCTTCAAAAGTTAAGGATTGCATCCTGTTATCTGAAAGTAGCTTCTTGCATCTGGAAAGAACTTGCTTCTATGATTACAGATGTAAACAGATTACATTTGAAATAATATTGCTGTAGGTATAACACCTCGCGTTAACATAATTCCAAGATCTCAATTTATGCATTGCATGTTTTAAAGCATGTTTGTATTACAGATTGTTATTTTTTTCCCCTCCTATTTAGCTTGCCAAAGTATTACCTTTAAGGAACTGCCTTTGGACGTGAGGTGGAATTTTAATGTCTTCAAGAAAATAATGTTTGAAACTCACTCACAAAAGGCTGATGAGGTTGATGCATTTGAATACTCAATCACTGCTTTTGCCAACAGGTAAAATGTACATTTAACCACATTTGCATTGATTTATTTTGAAATTTTCAGAGCAAAAAGTTTTTCCAATATTTATTACCGTATTTTTCGCCGTATAAGACGCACCGGCATATAAGATGCACCCAATTTTAAAGGAGGCAAATCTAGAAAAAAAGATTATGAATGGTGGGCTTTTGTATTTGCCATATAAGACGCAGGCACCCCCCCCCCCTCCCACCCCGATTTTAGGGAGAAAAAGTGAGTCTTATACGGCGAAAAATACGGTACATTAACTTCTTGAATTGTAAATTGTCTTTGCAAACTTGCTTTCAAAAAGACAGCTTTTTTATCCCAAGATTCTTTGTGCCAGAATACTTTTTGTCTGGCAATATAGGCTCTTGAAACTTTCCTGACCAAAGAAACAGAATCTAGTTTCGGAGGTCGTCAAAGTGATTTTTCCTGACATTTTTGAGATTTTCTTGCTTGACGAAGTACTTGTTCTCCGTCTTATTATTATTTCTTTTCCACTGATCTTCCAAGCTTCTAACCGAAAGAAAATCTTCCATTTCTGTTTTGTGTTTCATTTGATTTTTTTTCTGTTTTAAAGATTTGTATTTCTTTTATACAGGGTGTGTACTACTACTTGAAATGCTGAAAATATACAGAATTTTTTTACACACTGGTAATACAAGAACTGTTCTAGAATTTTATTGAAATACTAGGAAAATAGAGCATTTGAATTGAATACTCTATGCTCAGCATTTTTTTTTTTTCAAATTCAGACATTTTTACGGAATAATTGTGTACAAGGTTTATAGTGATGTTCTGGTAAGTTAACCTCCGAGTTTAACGATTACCGCCTTTTAGGGTTATAGAAAAAGGTAATTGTGTCATAGATTTTAGTTGGATTGTTTTTGCAACTTGAGTATGAAAGTAACTCAACTCAATTCTGCTCCAGGAACCCTTCTTTATAATCCCAAAAAGAAATAAACATTGTCAGTGTCAGAGGTCAACTTCTGAGAGCAGAACTATACAATTGAGGGTTTACCATTATTAGTCAAACCTTGTTAATTGGACCATGCTTAAAATCAATTACTGCCAAGATGTACTATATTTCGGATCCCTGCCTTATGATTTTCAGCGTATTGTTCTTCGGGTAAGACAGTCATTTCGAAGGTCCCTTGAAGTTAGTTTTAATGAAGTGTTGAGGTTTGATTGTATTTTTATTTATTTATTTATTTATGTTTTTTCCAGTTTGAGTATGAATCCTGTTGCAGCATCTTTAGTTGCTTTAGGATTTAGCTGTTGTTTTGCTAAATTTATAACCTTTTATAGAAATATAAGTGGGTGTCTTTACTGTTCTAACATTATTGTGTTTTTCCTTTTTAAGGTACAACTTGTTTTTATTCTTGAAAGTGCAAGAGTACCTGAATGTTGCGGAAAGCAAAGCCGAGAGCAGCGCGAATTCTCTGTGGCGCCTAGCTTTGAACAAGGACCTCCGAAACCGAATGCTGAGCAGCAAGGCTTCTCAACTACAAATTGTTGCTTATCTTCCCGAGTTTCTTAAGAATATGTATGAGTGCATTCTCAAGCTACTCAGGAGTGATGAGATGCAGTGGACTAACGAGTTGTTTTGGGAGGTAAGGGAATTTAAATCTGAATTAATATTTCTTTTCACTTTGTGACAAACAGGGCTTCAGTGTTGGTTGCTCCAGCGTTCTCATAATTTTGAAAACCCTTGAAAAGTATTTGGATTTTATTTTGACTACTATACTAAGGACCCAGGAAAAGTATTTGCTTTTCTAATAGTTCTATGATAAGTATTTAAAGTACTTGATATTTTTTTATGTGTTCTTGAAAAGTCCTTGAAAATAAACGAAAAACCCTATCCATATTTGCTAACTTTTGTATATTAAGTAACAATTTATTTATTTATTTTTTCATAGTTTGTGGTCAAAAAATAATAGATAATGATATTGTAATTGCATAAATTTTTCTTCCTAGGTTCATGACGTGATTTATGCTTACTACACCTGCTGTCGATTGTGCCGAGCAAGCTGCAACAATACTGTTGATATCCAAATAATGCTGTTTGTGGTGCATTTTTATTCCCTCCAGAAGAAAATGCATGCTGTCTGCAGCGGAAACGCAAGGTAACAGAAACAGACTCAGCGCTCAATCATTGCAAAGCAATTTCATTTACTGTATGTTATTTTTCAATTGTATGCCAAGATTTACACGAATCTAGGCATACAATGGCACAACGCTTCTTCATTTTTGTTTAAAACTTCTTGAATGTATGCAAATTTATACCATATCAGAACATGTGTGTACATTTTTTTAATAAATATTTCAGAAAAAAAGCTTCTCTAAGAAAGTGAAAAAAAAATCATATATTTTACAAATGGTTGGAAGATCAAGCAGAATGATCCCTGGTTTTTGAATACTGGATAAAGTTTACTTTTAATACAAAAAAAGCAACACACATGCCTTGTGTTGTGTGTCCTGTTCACTTAACAATACACCACGTATCAAAATTCAAACATTCATGCAAATAGTATTGAAATAATTTCATGCTCTTGCAGTAATGAACTCTCAATTCTAACTCTTTTTTTCCCATCACAGGATCTTGGATGTAGTTGAAAAACTATTTAAGCCTATTGCAAAAATCTTCAGCTCTCAACTAAACCAGAAACGTTTCTGTACAAAGTGTACAAAAATTTTGGGTCGACAGAAGGTATTCAGAGATGAAGCTACATATGATATGTACAATCTTATCAAAGCGTAAGTCAATCATATTGTACCAACTAATGTATGTATATATATATGTGTGTGCAGTAGAGTATTCTGAAAGTATCAACAGGGGGTGTGGGTTAAAGTAAAAATTTTGAGTCTTATTATTTGACTTATTGCAAGTAAATATTTGAAGTAATAATAATAATAATAGTATGCAAATTAAATAAAAACATGTGTACAGAGGACATAACAGTTTGTGTGAAGGACAGAAATAAGTTGCAACTAAAATATTTGGCACGATTCTTTGCAAATAATTCAAGTACACTTAGAGCTTTTCAGCGTCTTCTTCGCTGATATTTCATTCGTATATTTCACCAAACCGGAAAGTTACGAAAAATTGGATCCCTGCCATCAGATTCAGAGTCCTATATATATTGTAATATCCATTTCACCTTCAAACTGAATGATGCAATGAAAATGATCAATAAAACGTGCAGTTCATCATCAATCACGTTCATTCCATCAGTCACGTTCAATCACTCACTCACGTTCAGTCATTCAATCATGTTCATTCCATAAGTCACGGTCAATCATGTTCACTCCATCAGTCACCTTCAATCACACATTCACGTTCAATTGCATCAATCACGTGCATTCCATCAGTCACCTTCAATCACGCAATCACATTAAGTAAGCCAATCACCGAGAGTGATTGATTAACTCGTAATTTGTTCTTATTAAGTCTTTTCAGGCAGAAATAATGCCCCTGATGTAAAGAATCATAAATAAATTTACACCAGTCAACACATTTTCTCAATTCGCATACGGTCCCTTAAGCGACCTCTCGATGACGTCATGAAATCCTTCAAAATCTTGATTTTTCAAAACGTCATAACTTAGTCAATTTTTGTTGTAAAAGAGTGATTTTTTTTAGTTTTAAATGTTACAGTGTCAAGAATGTTTTACTAAATATGATTGATACGACTGGAGAACTGTATAAAAATTTAAATTCTGTAACTCTTTCAAAATTTGATTTTTTGAAAAACATTTCATAGACCCAAATTCCTTTCGGAATTTAGGGATTTTTTCCTGAATGAACTATATGCTTATCTCTAACGGTTTAGAAATTAGCTATTGAGCCACGATAGGAGTGGACAGGATACCCTGTATGCTACTACACTGAGATGGCAATATCCTAAAATCAAAGATCCCGGAAGATATAACCCACAAAACTTCCAGTCGGTATTCCTGAAAGAGCCACTTTTGAAAATAAAATCATTTCTTTTGAACTTACAGTTGAAACTGTCTTACAATTACCATGTACTCTCATATTATAAAGTGCACCTGTGAATATGAATTTTTCCATCTTGTTTGTGGCTTTTGGAAAACTTATTTTGTGTTTCAATGATTCTTATTTGTGTTTTAGCTTATTCCCCAGGATGGATTTAGCAAACTTGCTGAAATTGCAAGGAACAGATATTCGAGGATTAACTGCAGTGCTTCAAAACAGGTCTACATGGAGTAGCATGCATCTTACCAATGCATGCTACCAAATATTTTACTCTGAAGAAACAAACATCATGGAAGGTACTTTTACTCTTTTAGATATGGTTCAAAATGTTCCAATAACTTGTTCAGTTAAATTTTTGGTTGTGATTATTTTTCACTTGATTATCCTCCAAACAAAAATGTTGGTGAGAACAGTGGCTATGAGTCTTGAAGTTTGGATTTTCTCAATTTAAAATATTCTTCTCTTTATAAACATTAATGATTTAACCTTTAATAAAATACACCCGTTTTTGTAATGTAGCACAATATTTTTATTTATTCATGAAATGTTTATTATTTTTTGTTTTTAATTATCTTTTTCAATCCAAAAATTAATGCAATCAAGTTCATATATTTTTTTCCCCTTTTATTTATTTTGGCGTTATTTGCAGGCATGCCAATTGCTCTGATTTGAGTAATGTTCTTCCGTTTTTCAGTTCAAACTCTTAAACACTTCCGTTCAGAGTTAAGTCAAGAAAATCTCCACTTTCAAACTCAAGCCATTAATTTTAATCTTCCTTGAATTAGCTCTAATTGCTGACTTTTTGAAAAAAGTACTGACTTGTAGAGAGAGATATTTTTGCTGTGCATTTTAACATTCATAGAAACAACCGTGGATATCTTTGCTCTAATTATTATTTTTCACATGTTGTAGAAAAAATACTAGTCACAAAAAAAATAATAATAAATAAATAACTTTAAAAATAATTTGTTTTGATATAAAATGCTCATTAATAATTGGAGTTGCCAAAATAAACCATTTGCTTCTCTGGAAGTTGCCAACCCTGTATATGTAAGTAATATTTTTGATTATTTTAGCTTAATAAAATTTGATATCCTTTAGTTGTTAAATTTGAAAAAAATTGCAATAAGGTAAGTTTTTATGAAAATTTGAAATGTGTGTGTTAATGTTACGAAAGTAAAATCAATATCGATAACCTGAAATTTTTCTTAAATCCACCTGGAAATGTCAAATAATTTCATTCTTGAATTTTCGTAGCATCAATATGTAAGTGGTTTAAGTAAATTTTCTTTTGGTTGTAATTAATTTTTTACCATTAGGAAGTTCTATGCCATTGGAAGTTTGTGTTGCAGAATCAACACCAATGAAAAATTCTAACATTGCTCAAGCCTAGTTGATATTCCTATTTTGTGTATTAAATGGACTTCCTTATAATATATTTTGTTTTTTCCAGTTCAAGATTTGTTAAAAACAGTTAGCCTTCATGCTAAAGAAGCAGGTTTATTACAGCCAGAATCGTGGAAATCAGCGCAGAATGTCATGGATGTAGATCCTAATAAAAGTCTGTGCACGTCTTCTTCGTCTTTGAGCGACATTGCATGGGAGCTTGATCTCCTGCCACTTTGGGATTATGTTTTTGTCATACAGGAATGTGAAATAATCGCAAAAGTTTGTAGTTTTGCTCAACAAATCTTTACCGGTAAAGACGTGGTATCGGCAGACTGCTTTACGATGGAAGGTATCGTGCAGCTTGGTATGAACGTCCTCGGAATCAGCCCAGAATATGGAGCTCATTTATATGCATTGCAGGACAGTGAGTTACAGGTTTGTATTCTTATTTATAGTATCAGTTGTCTTTGTGCTTTTGAATCCAACCTAAACTGTATAATTATTTAATTATGGGTGTATTACATGCCTTCAAACCAGGGCTTAACCAGACTATTGTTTCGGGGAGGGTTTTAGCAACACATTTCTCGTGAAATTTATATGATAAAAAAAATTTGATTTCATGTTCTTTATTCTATTGCTTTTTGTTACTGCAGATATTGTAACATGAAAACTAAAATAATATCATATCTTTCCAATGAAGGAAAAAATTCTAATCTGTACAACGTATCTTCGCCCCAGTTAAAAAGGTTTATTGTTGTATATGAAATTCTGTTTACAAAAACTACAATAATGATAAATACTGCAGATAAATCAATTAATTTAATGTCATTCAGTAATGATAATTTCATTTTTCAAATAAAATTGAAAAGTAAATAAAATAAAAATAAAATAGTAATAATATGATTTTTCAACAAAAAAGGGCATTAAAAAGCATTTTTGGCATAGTTTTGAAAAATTTCGGAGGGGGTGTGAACCCTAAAAACTCACCCCTTAAATACGGCCCTGCTTTAAACACAAATCTTGAATGGGGGATGCATGGGTTGAAGACTTCTCATGAAAATCTAAATTTTTTGAGTAGACAATGTCTGCTCAAAAGTCTTTCCGTCACTCAAAAATTAAAAATTTTGCCCTTCATCATAATATGTAAAAGTATTTAAAAAGTAGTTTAAGATAATATTTGTCTACTTGGTTTTTGAAGTTAAGGATCATCAATATTACTGAATTAGCATTGACTTGATACAAATGTCCAAACCCACTTTAGAGCTTCCTGAAAAACAATTTTTGTGCTTAATCAGCTATGCAGTCTTGCATAATATAGGCGAACTGCATTCACAGAAAGTTTTAGGCTCTGCAGAAAATTTCCTTCAACTAATAACGTTAATTTAAAAATAATAATGAATAAAAAAAATTTAAGTAATAGGAAATTTTTAAAAAATCCTTTAGTTTATTTCTGTTTCTTCCAAACATTTTCCTTTCTGTAGTTTTAATAAAATCAAATTTTTTTATAAATTGTCCAAGTAAAAAGACAGCGCTACAAACATGAACTTTTTCACTACAAAATGAAAATAACGAGAATGATCATCTGATAGATATATTGGACCCCAGATGTGGATACATTTGTCACATTTTTTCAAACATGTCTGCATCCTGGCAACAAAAGTGGCACAACTCATCAGCTGTAGAAAGACACCTGCTTTCATCTTTTCTGTTAATTACTGTAAACTTCCGATTATACACAATTCTTCCCCACTTAGTTTTCTTTTTTTTTTTTTTACAGTGATAATTTACTGAATGCAGAAAAATGCGAGTGCAGTTTTGGCAGTTTTTAGCTTTTAAAGATATTTTTTGCATTCAACTTTATTATTTTTTGCTATAACTGAAATGTATATGTTGTGTTATTGATATTTCTTAGCTATTGTTTACAGTAGCATTGTTCTTACATTTTGGATTATCCGCGGCAACCATGCCACCCTAATCCGTGGATAGTCAGGAGCTTACTGTATGACTTAATTTATATCTTTCTTATTATTTGTTACTTTTGTTAATTTACTTGTAAATTTTAACACTATATGTATATATGTTGATTTATTTTGTAGAAAACCTATTGCTATAGCATGATTGATTTCCTGCACCATACGAGGAATGGTTTTTCATCAAGCAATTTGGCCTACTGTTACCAACCTGCTTTTGCTAGCAACAGCGGAGTGCAAGATGATAAAGTCCCCAAGTGGAACTTTAACTGCTCTTGGACCAAACAACAGCCAGTCTTGACGCAGATATGCATTAATATCTTTGGACGACCTTCACACAGCCGTTGATGGACCACACCCCTCTTGCCATCCACCGCCAGAGGCAGCTTCAACTTGTAATTCTCAACAAAGTCCTTTGGACTCAATATGCAAAACTATATTCAGCAGAGAATTGTTTCCAGTAAGTTCCTGGATTCAAATACAAATACACATGTGTGAGGACCAGCAACAGGCTCTGGGCCAAGTTAGGCTGGTCATAGTCAATTTATAGTCCCCAATAAAGATCAATGGCTTTTTTAAAACTACCTACTCCCTTGCTCCTTACCCCCTCTTCAGGTAAACTGTTCCAAGTTCCACTACCCTGCTGAAATAGTAATTTTCCTAATTTCCATGTTAGCCTGAGATTTGAGTAGCTTAAAACAGTGACCCCTTGTCCTGCTTTACATGCAAAAATTTTATCCTGTAACATTTTTCGTTATGATAAATATAAACAACTGAATCTTTCTTAAAATAAGGAAACCAAAACTGAACAATGTACTCCAAATGAGGTCTTACCAAACGTCTACAAGGGCAGGAGAACCTTTTTAGATTTGTTTGAAATAGATCTATTGATAAACCCAAGCATCCTATTCACTTTGTTACTAGCTATGCTGCATTGTTGACTTAACTTGAAGTCTTGATTTATTAAGACGCCCAGATCCATAACATTATCAACTTAACTAATACAAATACAAATGTGGCGACCAGCAGCAGACTCTGGGCCCAACTTGGCTGGTCCTAGTCAAATTAAAGACCCCAATGAAGATCAATGGCCCTCTTAAAGCCATCTACTCCATTGCTCTTTACCGCCTCTTCCGGCAATCTGTTCCAAGTTCCCACTACCCTGCTAAAATAGTAATTTTTTCGAATTTCAAGATTAGCCTGAGATTTAAACAGCTTAAAACAATGACCCCTTGTCCTGCTTTCCGTGCGAAAATCTAACCCCGTAACATCATTCATTTTAATAAATTTAAACAACTGAATCATGTCCCCTCTGGCTCTCCTTCGCTCAAGACTATACATATTAAGCATTCTAAGTCTGGAATCATAGTCTAAATTAGAAAACCCATTTACTAACCTTGTAGCCCTTCTTTGTACCGTTTCCAATAAATTAATGTCTTTCTTCAGATAAGGAGACCAAAACTGAACAGCATACTCCAAATGAGGTCTTACCAAACTTCTATATAGAGGCAGAAGAACCTTCTTAGATTTGTTTGAAATAGATCTATTGATAAACCCAAGCATCCTATTGGCTTTGTTATTAGCTATGCTGCACTGTTGACTAGACTTGAAATCCTGATTTAATGACTGAACCCGATAAGTAATAGCTTATATACTTATTTCCTCTTTTCCAACATGACATTTTACAAATTATTAGGACGAAAAAGTTACTTCTTCAGTGAGATTGTAATTACAGGACGTAGGTAGCTTTAAGAGGGCCATTGATCTTCACTGGGGATTAATTAATTGACTAGGACCAGTCTTGCTGGGCAGAGCCTGTTGCTGTTCATTACTTTTGTATTTGTATTTAAACAGTTTTATTTATCATGCACTTTCCTCAATTATTGTTTATTGATTTTCACTTAAATATAAAATATACAGATCAGCCTGGTCTCCAGTTTCTGCAACAATTATTTTGTCTATATTACATAGTGTCTCCCCCCCCCCCCACACAAAAAGACACAATAGGGGAGAGAGAGGGACATGAGAACAAGAATGACATTTTTGTATATTTTTCATTATTAATTTGAGATATAAAAGAAACAAGTGCTATACATAATAAATCAAACATTTGCTAATATTTTCAGGCAGTTACCTCTCTTCTCCAACAGTGAATTCCTCCCAAAAAAATAATTCTAAAATATGTTAAATTTTGTTGACATCTGTCCCAGTGGAGGGGCAGTATAAACACACCTGGGGCACAAGTAAACACGGATACATGAATGGTATAGAATACACCTAAGCATATTTTTAAGTATACTGTTTATTACACATTAATAAACTCTTACAATAAAAATATCAAGGTATATATTCAACATGATTAACTCAATTCAGTGAACATTGTAGGTTTCAAGTTTTGCAGAAAAAGAAACAGAAGGTGCAGCTCAACATGTGCTATCTAAAACTATTGGTGGTAGTAATTCTAGCAAAATATCGCCTGTGTTTACCATCAATGTATCATCCGTTTAGGAAACATAAAAGTTTTATTCTTCTGCTTTCTCATGAACTTCACATATGGCACATCCAGAATGAAAGGGGCACATCTCAAAATCGCTGTTTTGAGAAAAATCGATTTGAAAATTTTAACTTTTTAAAATCCTTACTCTGGCTCTAATAACTGATACAATTAGCCAAACTGTCATTGCTTTTTTGATTAAAAGTTCTGCTAGGTGACTATGGTGTGTGTTTCCCAGCCAATTTTAAATAAGTTGTTAATTGATGAGAAGTGCCCCTTTCATTCTCCATTTCCGTGGAGAATGAAAGGGGCACATCTCAAAATAGCTATTCTTATGGGCATCGGCTTGTACACCATTTAAATTTTTTTGGAGTTCTTGTCGAACTTTAACCTACCTATCACTGTTTCATTTCAGAACGATATTAAATCAAATTTTAATTCCTAACTATTTGACGCTAGGTTAAACATAATACTCTTCTTCTTGTTCTAAAAAAAGGAACCCTTCATAAATTACTTGTGCACAAACAATTTATACTTAATAACAAGCAATTAAAATGAGTGTCATTTAAAAAAAAATCAAAATTACGGCTTTCTTAATTGGTTTTAAAAAAGTACTAACCATAATTTGCACCAATGAAGCTCAGCGAACTCTGATTATCAAAGATGTGCCCCTTTCAAACTCAATTCTCCCTTCACAATCGATAGAATGATAAGGGCATAGGTTGCTTTTTAGCTGCGACTGTTAACTCTAGAAAAAAAAATGGGTCAGTTTCTTATGTAAGGTGTACTAAGGTATGCTTTTTTAAAGATATTTCCAAAAATTGCAATTTTTGAGATGTGCCCCTTTTATTCTGGATGTGCGATATGCTTCATCACTCTCAATTTTCTCAATACGGCCAAAATAGTGAATTTTTGTCTCTTTTGTAGTGAATTGTACAAGGACAAAGTCATTCACAGCTAAATTTTCTGAAGCAAGATTGACTTCAGCGCAAATTTCTTGACATTTGCGGTCTTCATAACTAATGTCGAACTCAGTGCTACTTGCTACAACTTTTGACTGTTCCTTTTTCAACAGTTTAGCAAGATATAACTTTGTTTTCTTTGCAACTCTTTCAGATTTAACTGAATATTGAATATTCAAACTTAAAATTATTCAATATTTCTTAATTAGCCTGTTCAATATTAAAAAAATTCAACAATGGCACTATTTACATCCTCCCTAGTAAAATGATTATTTATTTTGCTTATTTTACTGAAATTCAGAGTCCCAACAAAGATTTAAATAGGTTGTTATTAACAATATATTTTACAGGATACAGCATAATATACTTGTTTATTTTTAGGAAATGCACATCAGATATCATTCTGACATGGTTTGATATCTTGCTTGCTACTGTTGCTCAAATGAATGGCGTGAAAGCTGTAGAAGATCCGAGCCAAGAGGCTGTGCTAGAACTGTTTCATAGAGTAGGAGCCCCTGTCTTGAATCTGACTGAAGGAAAGAGAAGCATTCTTTTTGCTGCTTACGACTGTGTTCAAAAATTGAAATCGTCCATGGGTAAGAAAATATATTAGTTTTCCCTACCATATTATGATACACAGTAAACTCCCGATTTTCTGGAAATAGGATGGCACAGCAACCGCTCATAAGCGAATTCTTGGGATAATCAGCAAAATATGTAAAAAACATTACTATTTATGTAATAGTGTAAAAAACCAACATTCGCATACATTCAAATTATAGCTAAAAACGATAAGTGTAGGTAAAAAATATGAAAGTTTCAAGAGAATTTCAAATGGAAGGAATTTTTTCCGATCAAAAGATGGTCTCGTCACTTGTTTACCTACAAAAGATTGCAGCTTTGAAATATTTAGGAGTCTTTTGCTTGTTTTGAATGTTTGTAGGATCTAGGGATTTGCCTATTCTCAACTTTTTAATCTATTCACTGTCAAGACATTTAGTCCGTGAACAGCTAATCGGTAAGGCATTAGATTCCTGACTGGAGGATTACAAGCTCTATGTCAATCAATTGAAAATCCGCCATTTTTATTGATGGTGGTTTATGTGTATTAAATATGTTGGGGACACAAAGTGCTCCAAGGTTCCACACCAAATCAACAGCTGTAGGATCAGGGGTTGTTAGCTCCTAGTCTGCATCAAGAAGTAGTGTTGTCTTCAGAATTCTGTTCAACTAGTTAAACTATGTAGAGGTAGGTACAGGGCAATGTAATGTCAAGACATGAAAGTTTCATGAATATACTCAGCAAGCTGAGAGGAATTGTCATTGTGAAAGTCATTATTTTTGAATAGCTTTTATTTAGTAATTGACTTTTATTTGTTTCAGAAACATCCGATGATCCAGCATTTAAACTTCAAGATTCTGATCTGCAGTATAAAAGTGGCTGCTGCTATGTCTTTGTGGGCCTCCTCACCTACATATTGCTAATGCCCATGGATATCATTGATCCTGCTATGAAGCAAATGGTGAAAATAGATTATATAAAAAATAAGGTAATATGCTCTATTGCTCGTCAAATTATTAAATAGATCCACATTACGTATCACATAGTTTTCAAGGAAACTAACAAAAGTTCCCCTTTTTTTACGAACAGGGATTTTTCTTTAACTGAAAAGCTGGGTGGTTTATAGAGAACTGTGTTATATAGGTTGGTGCACAAGGGGGGGAGGGAGTAAAAGTAAAAACACCTTAAAAGCAGACCTTAAAGGTCTTGGTTTTTACATAATTGCCAATCCTAATACAACAGTTATGTAAAAATGCTATTTTGATTTTGAAAAAAAAAAAAATCTAGAAGATAATTCTGAATATGTTAATGGGTCGGCATTAGAAAATAATTCTACTATAGTAATGTATAATTAAAGTACTTGTGAAAAATCTTATATTATGTGATACAGATAGTTGAAGCACTAGTCAGGACTTTAATAACTTAATTTTGATGATTGGTTTTAAATGTACTTGCACACAAATTTCGATATTTCTTACCTTCTTTATTATCTTCTATTGATAGAGTGTGTTGTAGTCGCAAGAATAATAATTTTTCTGCTATTTTATTTATTTATATATTTTTTCATTTTAATTTTATTTATTTATTTTTCCAGCTGAGTGATTTACGCATGGATAAAAGGATTAGAGAATGGATGAGCCTTATGATGAGTGGGCAAGGATTACATGACATTCAGACCCATCCATTTATGAATGAGCTTTCTAGTATGTGTGAGAAGATGACCACAGACTTGTTTTCATTGGAGAAAGATGTGTCATTTAGACCTAATCAAGTAAGTAGTTTCCTAAACATCATTTCCCCTCTTGTTGATGATATTGGCTGTTCATGTTGTTTGACACTTGAGTCATAATCTTTAAGAATTAAAACTGCTCAAGCATTTAATAAGACATGGGTATTAGTCACAATAGTCGCAAAAGTCTCGGATATGAAAAGAATCCCAAATGTCATGAATAAGCTGCATAAATTTTACATCCAATAATTTGCAAAATGATTTTCAAGTGAAGTTAAATGTTTACTGAAGGTCATACTTAAGCAAATGTTTTTAACTAGATTTCTTGGAAAAATATTCTCACTCTTTTTCACAACTCAAGAAGTTTATTTTTAAGCTGTGAAATTTCATGATTAAGAGCAGTGATTATATTACAAATTATTTTGACTCTGATAGCTTGAAGAACAGTAATACCAATAAAAATTCTTGTACTAAGACAAAATGAATTTCTTGTAGGCTGTTATCTTTGAATTAGAATTCACGCCTTTTATCATAGATCATATATAGGTAATAATTTTAATGCTAATGTCTAAGTTTTTTGTTTTTTTTTCGTTACAGCTTTTTTTTAATGTTAATGAATTGTGACCTTTTTTACTAAGTTCAAAAAAATTGAAAAATTAATACATAATAGGTCATCATTATACCTACAACAAAGATTTACAGAAGAGAGATTTTACATAAAAAACTTCCTTTCATAGTATAACAGAAAAAATTTTGCTAATGTAGAAGAAAAATTAGCTCCCACTGTAGTACCATTCCTTTGTTGAAAACATAAGTTACCATTTTTCAAAAAAAAATATGAAAAATACAAAATTTAGAAAGATTAAAAAAATTCTCATTAAAACTGAGGGAATCATTAACAGATTTGAAAAGTTCAAAAGCAATGAAAACAAGTTTATTTAGTGAGATATTAATTTGAAAAAAAAAAAAATTGAAATCAAAAATTTATACGTAGTTAGTATTTGGCATACTGGTGTATTAATCACTTCACTATTGTTACTAAAAACCAGAACCATTTTTCTTGCCAATGTTTAAGTTGATACAAAATTTTTTAAGGAAAATATTCTAGTTGTATCCTGTTTTTTTTTTTTTTGTTTTGTTTTTTTTTTTTTCAAAAATAGTATTCAATAGTCCCTTTTGTGCTTCTTTTCTTCAAATGATAGTGAATCATATACTTATCTATGTTTGTATGAAAATATGTTCAAATTCAAGGATAAGTGCTAATACTGTCGGCCCCGCTTAACCTTTTGGAACCGGGCTGTTTTTTAGAAATTTTTCTTTTGACCCAGGTAGTACGACAGTTGAACCACAGATTTCTTTTCCATTGAAAAGAGAAGGTATAAACTTTCGTACCAGATGTATGAAACCTTGAAAAAATCCCCGGCTCCAAAGGGTTCGAGTAAAAATCTCAAGCCCGTCCTCTAAAAAAAAATAGTTACGGTACAGCATGTGTACCGCCCGGCTCCTAAAGGTTAAAAGAATACCATCGGTTCCAAGAAACAGTATTTGATTAGGTGGGGTATTTGTTTAAGCGGGGATCTTTAACATTGCATCTATGGCATGGGTTCCGAGGTGTTTTATTTGTATAAGCGTGGTATTCGTTTATCCGTTACCCAATTAAGCAGGGATGACATGTATGGCAAAATATGAAATAACTTTCAAAAATCACTCATTTAACTTTTAAAAAATTCCTGTTTTGCTTCCGAATAACCTATGTAATCAAGCTTTTCTCATGAGACCCATTCATGTGAATGTCTTCCTCATTTTAATGTTTGCAATGTTGGCAGCTATAGTATCTACATTCAAGTCATTCATAACCTCAAAACAAGGACTGACCTCATGAAATAATTTTACTCCTAGGCTAAATATCAAGAACTCAAAATGGAAACCAGGAACTTTTTCGTGACATGTGGCAAGCCGGATGAGATATTCGACTTGCACGAGCTCCTGGATGACTCCCGCAATAAGCATGAAGGGAAGAAGCTGCGAGACTTGAACATTAGGATTGAGATTTTGTGCAAGAGTGTGGAAAGTTTCATTGAAAGTTTGAGGATAAAATATCCTGAGTATTATGATGTGATTTCCTTCTATATACTTGGGCTGGAACAGGTAAGCAAAGCATGGCCACTTTTCTGATCTCAGAAATACAAACAACTTTGAAAGTTTAATAAATTAAATATTGAGCATTCAGTGAGTAAATACAAATTTGATGACTAGCAACAAGCTCTGACCCATTTTCATTTCACACTCCAGGGTCCCCCGTACCTACCACTGCTTCGTGGTTTAACCGGGATAGGGCCCTGAAGTGCGCTCTGTTCTTAATTTTGAACCGGAACCTAGGGTCGAGCAAACCCTAGGCCCAGCACCCCCAGAGGTATCGTTTCACTTGGAGGACTTTGTGACCACGACATTTTTAACGCCTCCCAGCCACCATTAATCAAGACGGGGGATCTTTGATCGGCTGGGATCGAACCCGGGTCCCTCCGGACACGAGTCCGATGCCTTACCGATCGGGCCACCACGACCCTAAGCTCTGACCCAGCTATACTCTGTCACTTTAAAATAGGCGTATCAAGTTAAGAAATTTCGTGTCGTTTCTATGGAAACTTTACCAAAGAAAACAGCTCCCCTCTTTTTTTATGCACTGCTGTTGAGGCATTTCATTTTTATCGAATTAGGTTTATGCTTTTAATTATATCCTAATGTCTCAGTTATTTCTGAACGGTTTCTAACCAAATTAGGCATACATAAATAAAGCACAAATTTTTCGAAAAAGTAGTTTGATTTTTCAATTGAATAATAGTTTACGCAGAAAGTAATTTTAATCATTTCCATTTAAACATTGTTGCAAACTCTAAGTGGGAAAAAAATCCATAGCCCCGCAACTATGACAACTATAAAAGGAGAAGTGCAGAGAGTGGGGGGAAAACTTGACTTGGACGGGGGGGGGGGCAGCTCTCGTTACTCGGAATATAAACCACACACACACAATTCTAGTCAATTATTAGTTCTCAATGAAAATCAATGGTCCTCTTAAAGCTATTTACCCCCTTTGCTGATTACAACCTCTTAGGATAGGCTATTCCAAGTACCCACAACCCTAATAAAGTAATATTATTTCTTAATTTAAAGATTAGCCTGAGATTGAATTGCTTTAAATGATGACCTTTTGTCCTGCTATTAGTGTCGAAAATAAGCTTGCTGACACCTTTCATTTAGATAAATTTAAACAACTGAATTACATCCGATTTTTTAACAATCTTTAAAGATAATTGCTGTTTATATTCTGAGGACTGTGCACCTTTCTGAATTTTTAAGGTATCAGCAATCTGTTTCTCGAAAATAGGTATGAGATTGTTGAAAACGAAATCCTGTGGAGGAGATCTTCCGCCAAATGCGACATTTTATAAAACCAAATGAAAAGTCTTCAGAACATCATTACAACCACAATAGATAAAACATGTAAAGCGATTTATTTAATTGAACAAAAAATCTTATTGCTATTGAGCTTTATTCTCATTATCTTTCTTTTTTACTCCAAAATATTAAAATGCAACCCTGACTTTTTGTTCATGTTGCACTTTAACTAAAAATTCTAGAAAATGTGTTAAATGCAACTAACAAAAAAGATATGCGTTAAGGATTAACTAACAGGTAGGGATGCACCGATTAATCGGCAGTACCGATTAATCGGCCATAATCGGCCACTTTGCCGATTATTAATAATCGGCAAAATCTTACCGATTAATCGGCGAATTTTTTAAATGTTTTATATTATCTTTTAAAGTATACCTTCACCAAGAAACTATGATAAATTGTTTTATTAACAGTAAATAAATGTAATTTTCTGAAATCCTTACTATAACATACAGTATGAAAGTGTGTACAGAGTAAAAACAAAACAAATAGTTCATAGAAAACGTAAAACTGATTGGAATATTAAATGTAACCCTCTGCAAATTCCTGAAATTTTAAGTTGAAATTCAAAAACATGAATATTTCATTTCATTTATAATCAGTCAAATTTTGCTGGTCAACCGGCGAAAAAGATGTCTTAAATAAAATTAATTGAACGATTTTTGAACACAATATTACGATATATAAATTTATAAACAAGAAATGAATAACTTTCTGCGAACAAGAATTACACGTTTTACGAAAGTGTAATGAGTAAAAACAAAACAAAAAATTCAAAGAATGAAATACAAAATAATAATAATAATAATAAATTGCCTCTTAGTTAATATAAATGATTTAATAATTTAATGTTCCTATTCTGAATAAATCTACACTTATAGACAATGTTGCAACATTTTTCATGTCTCGATATTTTTCTCTTTAGCTTATTGCTTTTAAATATAACCTCTAATTTTCAAAGAACAAGTCCTGAATTAAATGGCTACTTATAGTTGAAAATTAAATTTAAATTAAGAACACCCCTAAATTAAAGTGCTCATCACAGTCCCCCTCCCCCCATTTGTTTTAATAACTATTATGTCTAGTGTGTTAATGTAATTTTATTTATAAATTTTTTTTAAAAATTTCAAAGGAAGTTGATAAAATTTTGAGATTATTTAACATGGAAAAATGGAGAAAAACAAATCTTCTGTCAAAAACAAATAAGTAACTATTTTTAAAAATCGGAATTGTATTAGAAAGGGTAAAAACAGTGAGGGGAAACTGGTAATATTAAAAATAATAAACCCGTATATTAATCGGCTCTACCGATTAATCGGCCGATTCTCATTCGCCGATTAATCGGTAATCGGTAATCGGCCAATTTGCTTATCGGTGCATCCCTACTAACAGGTAATGATAATCAAAGGATTAGGTCTGTGCAATCAGGCAGTAAAATATTTTTTTCTGAACACTTGCCTTATGAATTTTACACTAAAAGCGAATGTATGAAATAGGCACACCCTTACATTTTGCATCAAGAACTAGCAACATCATTTTTTAAAACTGGTGTACATATTTTAGCAGTGTTTAAGTCTTTTCTTTGACTGATTTTGTGTCTGTGTTTTGTTTTTTTTTTGTATTTTGTATTGTACTAGTTTTAACACCTCAATATTTTTTATTGCAGATTGTATTTGGATTTCGCACTATGTCTCATTCGCTGCTCTACAAGAACAGCTGCGTTGTTTTCGCTTTTGAGGTACAAAAAAATCATGTGTACTTAAGTTGATTATAAATTTTGACTAATTTTAAACAGAAGTAAATTAAACAATGTTGTAGGTGAACATGCAGTTCCAGACAAATGTTTCAGGATTTCAACGAGCCCTTTCTGTAATTGCTTTGTTGGATGTTTTTCATCCAC
>JAXGGA010019115.1:0-20666 GCA_038373865.1 Uloborus plumipes
CTACATCCTTAAATTAATAAAACCCTTAAACAAAACTAAAATTACCAGAAATTTGCATTTTTGCACAAATAATCGCGAAATGTTCCCTATTAATTTCGAAATCACTTAGGACAAAAACTTTTAACGTCATTTTATGGTCAGCAATAGTAAGTGTACTTATTGTACACTAATAGTTTTCCCCCTCAGTTCGAATTGATAAACTGAAAACTGTCCACGTTGATAATACGAACGCTGGACGCCGAATGAAAAAAAACCCACGTGGGAGGGTGCAGTGCGTACGCGTAGGGAGAAAGAGAACCGGTTGGGGGAAGTTTTCGGGAAAAAATATCCCCGAAACTATCCCTAGGTTGACCACCCGATGGTTTGATTGACACCTGACCCAGCCCACTGGGAGGGACAGACTCATCACACAGTTTCGAAGGCGAAATGGGGTAGACACCAAAGCAAAGGCATAGTTATGCCCCACACACCCCCATTTGCTTTATGCAAAAAATGTTAAAACACGTTGTCATGAAAGCTGAACATTTGAAACACGATTGCGGAGAATTTTGTGCTTAAAAGGTTACTATAGAGCATCTCGGTGATGATTTTAGAACACATTTGATATGAAAGCCATAAATAAAATGAATGTATTAGTCTAGAAGACAAAATAAATTTTGTTGATTTCTAATTTTTCATACACAAAATTATTTAAAAAAAAATCGCCATTGAAAAACAACCGGGAACTAAAAAGAAAAAATAATAAATAATATTTACACACATTTTCTTACCCATACCTATTAATTAACTTTGTTTAACTTTTTCAGAACAAAAATCCACTGAACAAAACACTCACTCATAAGATGAACAATATTTTTTAACTTTAAACGATAAACTATTTTAATACTTACCTCATTATATGTTAGTTTCTTAATTTTTAATTGCCATTTGCAGTCTCATTATATACACTACCTAACCTAACTAGGTTTAACCCTTCACTGCACGGTGTGCCAGATCTGGCACAAACCAAATAAACCCTCATATATTCCAATGACTTTTTAAATGCAGTTAAACTGAGTTTTACGCTCCTTCTGGAACATTGCTATAACAGTTTAGTGTGATGTTTATGCACTAGTTAGTTGCACTAGTCTAGGTATTACAGTTCTTGCTTTTGAAAAAAAGAGTGTCTGCATTTCCGTTAGAAGTGTGTTTAGTCATTATTTCCTTTGTTCTAAAAATGTTTTAATACACTTAGTGGCAAATTTGTTTGTACTACTTATGGCACAAAACACATTGTAGATTATTACACTTATCGGTATACAAAGCATATGCTATGTGCTTTGTGCCATATGTAGAACAAACAATTAAAACATCATTTTTGGTGCACATTTTTAAGATAAATTTTTTTCTTCATTTTTCCTGAACTCAGAGTTATTAAAAGGTAGCATATGACTTTTTTCATGAAAATATAAAAAATCGTGCAGTGAAGGGTTAATCTTAAAGACTGAACAAAAATTAGTTTTTAATTAAACTAATGCTAAAGGATTCTGTGGGTAATCAGTTAGGTTAGGTAACAGTATTTAGAAGGCATAGACTTCAAAAGGCGGTTAAGAAATTGTATATAATTAGTTAGGCATTAAAATGGTTCATAGTTTAGTGATTAAAATTAGCGTTTATTTTGCGATTGGGTATCTTATTTAGTGGGTTTTTGTACTAGATTGTAGAAATTTTGGAAAATATTTTATAATTTTCTATTAGTTGAAAGTGTTTCATTGTAAAGAATGGTAGTTTTGCATGTTTAGAAGATACTGTCGGCCCCGCTTAAACAAATACTGTCGTTTCCAAGAAATATTATTCGATTAAATGAGGCATTCGATTAAGCGGGGATCTTTAACATTACGTCTGTGGCATCGGTTCCAAGATATTTTATTCGTATAAGCGGGGTATTCGTTTATTCGTTATCCGATTAAGCGGGGACGACAACACCTAAAAAATCAAGAAAAAAAATAAAGTTTAAGATTAATATAGTGCTTTTTAAAACTCTTTACGCTATGATACCGGGTAAAAAAGAAGAAAAAAAGAGAGAATATTTTAAAAAAATTTTTTTAATCCCTCCCAAAAAAGCTGAAAATTTACAATTTTTTGGTTTTTCTGGCTTGTTCCTGGATCAGAAGGTATTATTTGATCTCAATATATTTTTTAAAATTTCAGAAGGCTTCACCAATCGTAACTTTTCCATCCAAGAGCATTAAAATAAAACATTGAAACAAAAATTTTAAAAAATCGCTAAAAACATGAAAATTTTCATTTTTTCAAAATTTCAGGCTCGTTGCGGGATTGGAAGATATTATCCGATTTCAAAAAATTTTGTTTTGTTTTGTAAGTCTTCACCAATCGCAACTTTTCCGCACTATTACTATTCGAAAATAAAAACTTTGTTTTTTTCGCTCCACCCTAATGTGTATGCTTGCAAGCATGACAGTTTGAATACAATTTGAATTCTTTTAATTCATATCAATGTGCAACTAAATCACTTAGGGCCCTGCTCCACATTAGCGTAAAACGCTACCGAAACCGAAGGCAGAAACCGAAAATCCGGTTACTTTCCATAGGAAGGGCCCTGCTCCATATTGACGTAAAGCAGAAAAATAAAGCAGAAACGAAAAATGAATTACATAGTGTTCCTATGGAAAGTATCCGGATTTTCGGTTTCTGCCTTCGGTTTCGGTCGCGTTTTACGCTGATGAGGAGCAGGGCCCGAACACTGGATAATCCATTTTACGTTTCTGCTTTACGTCAATGTGGAGCAGGGCCCTTACACTTTTTTGAAAAAAAAAAAAAACGTATTTATTTTAAACATATTTTACACCCCCCCCCTTGCTCCCGGTCAACTCCCGCCACTAAATTGCAAGAAATAACTTATACTATAGCTATATATTTCTTATCCGTCAAAAAGAAGAAACTCGATTATTTTTTACCATTTTTTTCCGAAAAAACTCGTGCTTGAAGGGGTTAAAGTAATGTTAACGCATTAATGCCTGACATTTTTTCCAAAGATATTTTGTATACTGCTTACAAACAGTGTTTAATGACAGGAAAAATAATAAAAAAAATATTATGTAAAAAATAATTGTTTCATTAAGAGCCGTTTTTTTTTAAGAATCAGGCAGTCAAAAAACTTGACATTTTTGATTTTGCTGAAAATTTCAGAATATGGTCTTTATTTAAAATTATTTAACACGCGTTTTTTTAATTTTTCAAAAAAAAATATTTTCTTTCCATTTTGGGAGGTCAAAGTTGGACTTTGCTCTTTTTTTCAATAAAAACGAGCCAATACTTTTTGCTTTAGGAGTGAACCGTGGAACTGACAATTATTTTGTGTTCTACTGTGTACCCACTAACTGTAAGTACATAAATATTTGTGACGACTCTTGGCGCAAAGGTCAGAGGTCACTCAAAGTTGTACGAAAAATAGTTTTTTAATGCAACTTTGACCGACCAAATCTTCTTGTGGAAACGGAGCACCACGGTAGTGTATATATCAGTAAATACTCACCAAAGAGTAGTATCCAAAAACATAAAGATATGTGCGATTGATATTTTGCACATCGAAATATTTGACTCTGAAATTGCAGAAATCGCAAAATCACGTGATTTTGAGGGTCATTATCTCCTTGCACCATGAGTGACCAGATACAAAACTAGTTGGAGTAGAAGCCTTTCTTGTCCCAGAAACACAATCCGTTAACAAACCTATGGCTACTCTTTCAGTTTTTGCATAATTCGACTCTAAACTTTGAAAAATGAGTGTTTTTCGGCGTTAAGAAAAAAGGCCAATTACCTGTTTTAAAATAGGTATTGCTATTATTTGTAGCACTATTATATCCCAACTTCCTAACTAGCTGAAAAGGCATTTAAAGATAGTTATACAGTTGAAACCAAATTGAAAATGAATTCTCGAAAATACTCAGTATACGTCAAAAACCATATTTTTTATTTGTCCAGGCGACGTTTTTTTTTGTTACAGCTCTTTTTTCTGTTCGGTTCCAACATGGTAAGCAATTTATGTACTTCTTGTCGTTCTAGTTGCTGTAAAACAGGAAAGCAATGTATCTTAAGTCTGATATAAAGCAATATATCCTGTCATATCAAGTTTATAATAATGCTAAAAGAATATTTTGAAATGGACATTAAACATAATCCAAAAAAAAAAAAAAAATTTCTGTTCAGCTGTGCCCTCTTGGTCGATGTTGTGAATGTCATCAAAAACTCAACTTTTTCACAAATCAGAAGCCTCTTTAGCAGAATGTCACTTCTTAAAAATCTTGGTACATTAAAGCCCCTCGGTGCAGGTCTGGAAATTTTTGATGACATTCATGACATCGAGCAAGAGGGCGCAGCTGAATAAGTGAGTTTTTTTTTAGATTAGGTCTATTATCCGTTTCAAAATATTCTGTTACATTATAAACTTGATATGACAAAAGAAATTACTTTATATCAGACTTAAGATACATTACTTTCCAGTTTTACAGCAACTAGAACGACAAGAAGTACATAAATTGCTTACCATGTTGGGTCAGAACGGAATAAAGAGCTGTAACAAAAGAAACGTCGCCTGGACCAGTGGCGTATCCAGGGGGGGGGTGCCAAGGGACCAATGCACCCCCCAAGATTTTGTAAGACTATAAAAAATGGTGGCACCGAATTTTGAAAAAACATGTAACCTTCATGTTAATATGCTTCAGGTTTTTTCAATGAAAAATACTTTATGGACACTGAAATATTCCTATTATTTTCTGTTTTCGACAATAAGAAGCAAAACTAATTGTTATTTTGTAATTGTGGAAACAGGGGTGCCCATCCCCCCCCCCCTCAAGCTCCATGGCGCAATTTCCCCCTCAAAAATTTTTCACAACCCTCTTGTGCTTTTTATTTTTATTTTTACCCCTCTTTTTTATTTTTTAAATATTATTCATTTATTTCTTTTTTAAATATCATTCATTTATTTATTTTTTAAATATTATTTATTTATTTATTTTTAAACATTATTATTATTTTTTAATATTATTTATTTATTTTAAAAAATTATTAGTTTTTTAAAAGTTCGAATTATGCACAAAATAGAATCGCTTTTCTTCCCTTTCAGACTCCAAACACACACACACGCACACTCAAAATAAATAAATAAGTAAATAAATAAATAATAATAGGGAAATAAAAGAAATGCTTTAAATTTAAAAAAATAAATTAACAAAAAATTTAAATAAAAAAATAAAAATAAAATAAATAAATAAATTAGTTTAAAAAATCCCCCCCACCAAAATTTTGATGGCGCAACTTGCGCCATAATTCCCCCCTGTGGGCACCCCTGAGTGGAAATGTAAGAGGAAAATGAGCGATGTACCCGCGCCTTATTGTTCTTGCATGATATTCATTTTTGTGAAAAAAAAAATCTTTGAGCAATGTTCAATAGAAAAAATTAAATCGAAATACTGCGTTTTTAAAGTTTCACCATATTTCTTGATTTTTTTCCTTTCTCATCACAGTGTTGATGTTCGATGTGTACCCCCCAAAATCAATTCCTGGATACGCCACTGGCCTGGACAAATAAAAAAATATGGTTTTTGACGTATTTTGAGTATTTTCGAGAATTTATTTTCAATTTGGTTTCAACTGTATAAGTGCCATTTCAGCTAGTGAGGAAGTTGGGATATAATAGTGTTACAAATAATAGCAATACCTATTTTAAAACAGGTAATTGGCCTTTTTTCTTAACGCCGAAAAACACTCATTTTTCAAAGTTTAGAGCCGAATTATGCAAAAACTGAAAGAGTAGCCATAGGTTTGTTAACGGATTGTGTTTCTGGGACAAGAAAGGCTTCTACTCCAACTAGTTTTGTATCTGGTCACTCATGGTGCAAGGAGATAATGACCCTCAAAGTCACTTGATTTTGCGATTTCTGCAACTTCAGAGTCAAATATTTCGATGTGCAAAATATCAACCACACATATCTTTATGTTTTTGGATACTACTCTTTGGTGGGTATTTACTGATATATACACTACCATGGTGCATTGTTCCACAAGAAGATTTGGTCGGTCAAAGTTGCATTAAAAAACTATTTTTCGTACAACTTTGAGTGACCTCTGACCTTTGCGCCAAGAGTCGTCCACAAATATTTATGTACTTACAGTTAGTGGGTACACAGTAGAACACAAAATAATTGTCAGTTCCACGGTCAGATCCACGGTTCACTCCTAAAGCAAAAAGTATTGGCTCATCTAAGTTAGCATGTTTTTATTGAAAAAAAGAGCAAAGTCCAAATTTGACCTCCCAAAACGGAAAGAAAAAAATTTTTTTTGAAAAAATAAAAAAACACTTGTTTAATAATTTTAAATAAAGACCATAGTCTGAAATTTTCAGCAAAATCAAAAATGTCAAGTTTTTTGACTGCCTGATTCTTAAAAAAAAACGGCTCTTAAAGAAAGAAAAATCGTCCCTTAAAAGTTACGACAGACCCCAGAGGGTACATACTTTTTTTACTAAAACTTTTTTCTGCCTACGATGTATTATTTAAAAAGACATTTTATAAGAAGAAATAAAATCTGCAAGAAACATAAACTGGGAATAACTTTGAAAACCTAACTTTTTTCCTTGAAATTGTGAACGATGTCACTTTTAATAAAGATCATATTAAAACGGCTACAGAACACACTTTACAATGGTTATGTTCTGCAATCTGTTAATAACGAATTGAAACAATACCAAGGTACTAATTGAACACTATTATTTGGTTGAAATGTCCATTTTGGGGAAATTCAGATCTTTTTTTGACCGTCTCTAAAAAGGGACGCCAGGCATTAATGGATTAAACCATGAAAGTGAGTTTAAAATATTTCAATTAGTTAAAAAATGAATGCATGGCGTAAGAAATGCCTAGAAAAAAAAAACTTTCATAACCACCCTCTATAAGTCGTCCACCAAACTACTGCACCGCAAGTGGTCAAATCACCCAAGTTCTACTGCATGCAGTGGAATGAGATTTCGCAACGTACATTTTCTTCATTCGGAAAGGTGAAGATGCATGAAAGAAGCATTCTCGCAAACTCCTGAATCCGCTCTTCCCGATCAGCTGCTTCTGACGTCATCCGAACGAAGAGGGGGGGGAGGGGGAGCGCCCCGGATCCTATCGATCCCCCACACCCCGAACGGGGCGCTGAAGGGGGGGGGGAGGGCAGAATTCTAAATGCGGAAACAGCGGATCTGGACGCGCGGCTATTTTTAGCAACCGTCCTCCGACGCCCCGACCTCTCTGCTCCCGATCGCTTTTCCCGCCATTCTTGCTCCTCTCTCGGCGCCAATATTTGGCGACTTATGGCGATGAGCGAAAGGTCAAATTTTTTAGATGAATAACATCGAAGGGATTTACTTTGCTGTGTGTGCGCAGTAAAGGTGAGTTCGGGCTCATTTTTTGAGAACACTATCCCGAAAACTTGTAATATAACCGAGCCAGCCACGAGCCCGAATGAAACTTTCTTATATCAAACTAGCTTATTACCTGGCGTTGCCCGGGGGCTTATTAATACAACATAGCTCTAAAAAAATTATTTGAATGAATTCTATCCACACGGGTATATAAAAATTACATCAATATGTCTTTTGCATAATTCCTTTAATAAGAGGACCAGAAAACGCTCGCAAAAATTAAAATTAAACTAGCTGCCAGGGCAGCTAGATTAGCTTCCTGCGGCATGTTGATGCATAACGTCCTCCTTCTCTAACTTTTACCTCATTCTGAAGTTATATTATTTGATATAATTTAATGTTCATTCGATTTCAAGACATACCACGCACGTGGCCCGGCGTTGCACGAGCACTTCGTGCCCTGAAAGTAGTGAGAAAAAAATTTAAAGAAACTACTCCCCGCCAAGGCGGCTCGCTAGCAGACGTTTCACGTCTTTACTTTTTTCCTATATAAAAAAATCATTCGAATTATTGAGATGCTTCGCGTCTTCAAGATGGTGAGGAAAGTTTCAGTAAGTTCAGCTCGCTCAAAGGAAAAAAGCAGACATATATACTCAGTTTTTAATATAAGTAGATGGCTCTTCAACAAATGAATGTTTCAAAATATTACCAGTAGCTAGCGATAAAAATTCTACGTAAGTGGCCCGCTTATGAGTTCCGTGTTTGATTTAGTTAAGCCTTCATTCAAAATTCTCATTATCATTGTTATCACTGTTTCATAGCAACGACGGTTTGCAAGAATGGATTTCATATTTAATCATTTATTAGGCTTAATCGCTTTAAACTTGACTACTTATTAATTGATATCTTCGCTAATTAAAATCGTAGAATTATATAGATTGAAACTAATGAAGCCTGAAAAATTACCTATCTATCGGTACCTGGTTCGACTTTCAGTTCATTGGCGTTCAGGAGAAAGAAGCGTGACATAGAAAGATAGTTAGAAAGAAAGATAGTTAGAAAGATACTCAGTTTTTAATATAAGTAGATACATGTTAGAATTTTTTTTTCTTTTTGCATCATACAATATTTGTGCCAATGTTCCAAGGTAATTAGAGAGCATGAATTATAATTGTTTTTAACTTATTTCATGATTGGGTTTATTGAAATTCCCAAGAGAACTAGATAAGAAAACCCAAGGTTATATGTACCTAGCAATTGAGTCGCTGACTACAAAAGTAGTGTATCTACAGTGAACTCTCACTTATACACTGGCTCATTTATGCACCTTTTTCACTTATACGACGGTTTTAAATAGTCCCAGCACACTCAATAGCAAAATAATGATACAGTCGACGCTCGATATAACGACCGTCTCCGTCCAACAGAAAACGGTCTTTATAACGAGTGGTCGCTATGAGAGGTAGAACATAGAGTATATTGGGATACAGTTGGGGATTTTCTCACCGGTCGTTATATTAGGATGGTCTTTATAACGTGTGGTCGTTATAACGAGCGTCGACTGTAGTATCATTCGTATATGTGTCGCTCGAAAGTTAAATGTTTCACTTATGCGCCGAATTTTCCGTAAAATGTTAAAAGTATAATTTATTTTCTTTAAAAAATAAGCATTTTTCTTCACTTTCCTCTTTAATCTTTCGGCTTTACAACTCACGGAAGACATTTTTTTCCACATGAATTAGAATTCGGAGAGGGACAATTATTTATTATGGATCGTTTCAAAGGGAACATTTTGTAATTAGTTATGCTACAATTTTTTTTGTCATTATCATAGGGTAGTTGTGACCTATTGAATATCCCTTTTTTAACTACTAAATATTGTTAAGAGGCTTACAAAACACAAAAATTCACCATTGCCGAATTTTAAAACACAACGGTTGATTCTTAATGATGTTTTTAAAAACCCACGCGCAAAAAAAAGCGCGCCTTGAAACCGAAACCCGTGACGTCGGATGGCAGTAACTTTCAGCCTTTCATCCATAAAAATTTGATTTTTGCTATATTATCGTTTCATTGCGGGATTTTCTCCTTCCGTAATCAATACCTTAAAGTCTACTAATTCACTATTTAAAACTGGATTAATCAAAGAGCAATCCAATACCCAGCTAGGGGTGATTGTTTTGATATTTTTTGGCGAAATTCGTATTCAAATTTTTAGAACGCATCACTTGGCGAGGGAAAAAAATTATGGCAGTGCAGAGCGAACAACAGTGCGGAAGCCGGAGAAATTAGAAAATCGGTTTCTCGAGCTCCTAGCATCTAAAGCTTCTCGCTCTTTCTTCGCCTTAGTAGAAAGTTCAAAAGCGCCAACGAATGCCCAGTGACGTCACCCCCGCTTGAAATTTAAAAATTATTTAAAAAAAAAACTACTTGTCGCAGCGTAAAAATTTTTTCGCCGTTGATGTTCATGTATGTTGCTCTATCATATAAAAATAAAATTGAAAAATCGAAAACTTCCCTATTGTAGTTACATTACAGTAATTGCCAACAAAACGGTAGTAATATGTCCATTTTCTTAGAAACATTCTTATTCATTCTCTCATTAGAGCCTATGTTGCGTTTTAGTCCTTTAAATAGGCTTGTTCACTGAAACGTCTCTCTCACTTATGCGCCTTTTTCTGTCGGTCCCTTGGGCCGGCGCATAAGTGAGAGTTCACTGTAATTGTAAATGATTTTAATGTGCCTAATTATACAAAGCTATTTGCAATTTTTTTCTTAGGAAACGAAATACAAGTTAATCAGCTAATACACTGTAAAAAAGAAATGATGTTTTTACAGTATAATACAGCTAATTTTATAGTAATAAACTGTAAAATTGCTACTTTTACAGTACTAAACTCTGGGCCGTGAAGCCCGATCGGTAAGACATCGGACTCGTGTCCGGAGGGACCCGGGTTCGATCCCAGCCGATCAAAGATCCACCGTCTTGATTAATGGTGGCTGGGAGGCGTTAAAAATGTCGTGGTCACAAAGTCCTCCAAGTGAAACGATACCTCTGGGGGTGCTGGGCCTAGGGTTTGCTCGACCCTAGGTTCTGGTTCAAAATTAAGAACAGAGCGCTCTTCAGGGCCCTATCCCGGTTAAACCACGAAGCTGTGGTAGGTACGAGGGACCCTGGAGTGTGAAATGAAATGAAGTACTAAACTCTAAAATTGCTAATTTTATAGCAATAAACTGTAATATTTCTAATTTAACAGTTTATTACCGTGCATTTCAAAGTTTAAATTGGAACCTCTGTATCAGACCGACTACGATCGGTCATTTTGGTCACTCTGAGTAAAAACAACAGTTCATTTTTTACAGTGTACTAAAATCATTAGATATTTATAAAAAGTGCATTGCTTCGTTTTTATACTACAAAAAAATGTGATACCATTTAGCAAACAAATATGTATTTTATACGTATGGAGACGCACCACTTTTACAATTGAACCACACAATTCTTAAAACTTATTCATTTTTTGCAATTGCTGCACTGTGTTGGTCGATTACTTAATCATAAGAATGAATAAGTTAAAATAAATAAGATAAATAATTGATAACAAATACTCACTCACTCCAGGGTCTCCCGCCGTACCTACCACAACTCGTGGTTTGAACCGGGATAGAACTCTGAATAGCGCTCTGTTGTTTTTGAACCATACCAAGAGCCGAGCAAACCCTTGGCCTAACACCCCCAGAGGTATCGTTTCACTTGGAGGATTTTGTGACCACGACATTTTTAACGTCCCCCAGCCACCATCAATCAAGACAAGAATTTAAGATCTTTGATCGGCTGGGATCGAACCCGGGTCCCTCCGGACACGAGTCCGACGCCTTACCGATTGTGCTACCACGGCCCGATAACAAAAACTGAAAATTGTTCTCCCCATAATTTCCTTTGATACGATTTCTTAAAAAAAAAAAAAAAAAAAACCTCTTAAAGCCTATCGTTTGTGAGATACATACTTACGTACGTACATACATATACGTACGCACATACAGGCATCACAAGAAAACTTGTGATTAATAACTTGGGGACTATCGAAATAGATTTTAGCGCTCTTCATATGTTTTTAGCTATATACGCTATTCCATACCTGACAAAATGACATTTTTGATTAAAAATCAAAATTCAAGTGCCAGCAGAAAATTGACATTCATCAAAACATAGTTTTTCTTTCTTTCTGTCTCATTATTAATAACTCAAAGCTAAAAAATAAATTGAGGAAAAAATCTGAAAATTAATGTTGACATTGTTTTGTATGTGTTTATATTCGTGAGGGAATGACATTTTTGTGAAAAAAGTCATTAAATCATCTCTCTTAAAGTATGCAAATGAATAAACCATTTCTACAGTATTTTGTCGACAAACTCAAAATGAAACAAAATGTAGTTTTTGATGAAGATGAAGCTTTGTTGCAGTCACTTAAATTTAAATATTTGATCAAAAATGCCATTCCGACCCAAATGGAATCGCGCAAGTTGTGTAGCAAGCTAAAGTTGTTTTTCACGCACTGACACTGTTGTAACGCAGAAACAACTTGTACAGAATTTTTAACCCCTGCCACGCCGCCGCCGAAAGGAAGTGGTTTCTCAGCTTGAAGAGTGTGTGTATGTGTGCGTCTTTGTGTCTGTCTGTTGCTTCGGAACTCCAAAGCAAGTTTTGTATAATATTATTAAAACTGCACACTTCAAAAAATGAATTGTTGTTTTTACAGTATAATATTGGCAGTCGAGGTTCCAATTCAAAACTGTAAAATGCACAGTAATAAACTGTTAAACAAGCAATTTAACACTTTCTTACTGTAAAGTTAGCAATTTTACAGTTTATTGCACTAAAATCTAGCTGTATGAAATTATAAAAACAACAGTATAATACTGGCAGCAGAGGTTCCAGTTTAAAACTGTAAAATGAACGGTAATAAACTAAAATTAGCAATTTTACTGCTTCTTACAGTCAAAATTAGCTGTGTTATACTGTAAAAACAACATGCATTTTTTACGGCGTATCTAATCTAATCTATCTATCTATCTATCTAATACCTTTAAACGAGCAATTCTTGTATATATATTTATTTATTTATTTATTTTTCGGCTCTCGAAAACGGCTCTAACGATTTCGATAAAACTTTGTATTTAGATAGAGTTTTGTTTTCTGAGTTCATTTACGTCGGCGTTTTTTCTGTAAAAACGCGAGTTTTCACAAAAAACCCCGTTTTTTTTGTGCCTTCATAGCAATTTGAGAAGCTTTTATTTCGCCATTTTCTTTATGATTACTTTAATTGTTACTGTTTCCGTGGCGACCACGTTTTGTTATAACAATTGGATTTCATATTTAATCACATCAGCGCAATTTTAAATTTTATGGTATTTGGCAACGTTAAATTGTTATTGTTTTTGAAATGTTAAAGCAAGGCTTCACTAGATAACAAGCTGTTTCATTTATTCAAAAGCCATTGGATAAAAGCAGTGGTAATTGTCCATCGACATCTATTGAATTTTATGGTAACTTACTCAGTGGCGTAATCTGAGGGGGGCATAGGGGGGCAAATGCCCCCCTACTTTTTTTGGTCCAAGGGCACAGTTATTATTTTGCCCCCTAGTTTTTTAGCAAGGAATTTGTTTTTAAATTGCTTGTTTAATGATGTATACCTTATTTTCAAACGATAATAAAATATAATTAGTGTTTTACAGATGCAATTATTATGAATATTCGAAAACTTTGTACTCAGCCACTAGTTAGTAATTTCAACCTGCAGTTTGTTTTGAAACTGCACCGCAGAGGTGCTATTCGATGGACGGAAGACGTAGGCTTATGGATTAAAAGACATCCGACTTAGATTTTTTTTGGGGGGGGGGAGAGTAAAAATTGCCCCTTCTGCCATCTGTTTTTTATTAAGTTTCCATCACACTCTCAAAAAGTTTTTGAAGAGCCAAATAATCTACTGAAAAGAAAAGCAATATTACGTACTAATTTACTTCGAATGTGTGTGAAGGGGGGAGACATCTTTTTTAACATTATTAACTACCTTTTTACTAATTCATTTACAAATATTAACATTTTACTAATTTCTGTTTCCTGAATTCATTAGTTATAGAAAATGTACCTCAAGAAATATTCTGAATAAACGAACAATGCCTATTTCACACGTGAAATTTTAGCAACTAACCCCTTAGTAAGTTTTCTCTTAGATTTACTCGTTACGCTCTGTTGCCTTGTTCTGTTTAAACATTAACATATACATTCCGTAAAAAGTTATAACATTTTTTTGAATTTATTTTATTATTATTATCATCATCATCATTATTATTTTTATTATTATTATTTATTTATTTTTTTTTTTAAGTACGTTTTTACATTAGTTGAATTGAAAAAAAAATCATTAAAAAAAGTTTGCCCCCCTACTTTTCGAGGCCAAGTTACGCCTATTGCTTACAGTATATAAAAATCAGATTACTTTACTTTTCAAGTGCGATTTCAAAATTGAGTATAAAAGTGTTATAGTTAGTTTTAAAATACTTTTTTTCCTCCTCAAGAGTGTTTAGTAAGATATTTCAGGTAAAAAATCAATAAATATGAAACTCATTCTTAAAATATTAAGTTTCGAAACAAAATTACATATAATATCTTTAGACGAGCAATTCTTGCATATATATATATATATATATACATATATATATATACAGGGTGTCCACTCCAATCGTGGACCAATAGCTAATTTCTAAACCGTTAGAGATAAGCATATCGTTTATTTAGGAAAAAATCTCCAAATTACGAAAGGAATTTTGGGTCTATTCAATGTTTTTCAAAAAATCAAATTTTGAAAGAGTTAGGAAATTCAAATTTTTATACAGCCCCCCAGTCCTATCAATCATATTTAGTGAAACATTCTTGACACTGTAACGTTTAAAACTAAAAAAAAAAATCACTCTTCTACCACAAAAATTGACCGAGTTATGACGTTTTGAAAAATCATGATTTTGAAGGATTTCGCATACGATCCCTCAAGCGATCGCTCGATGACGTCATGAAATAATGCAAAATCTTGATTTTTCAAAACGTCATAACTCGGTCAATTTTTGTGGTAGAAGAGTGATTTTTTTTTAGTTTTAAACGTTACAGTGTCAAGAATGGTTTACTAAATATGATTGATAGGACTGGGGGGCTGTATAAAAATTTAAATTTCCTAACTCTTTCAAAATTTGATTTTTTGAAAAACATTGAATAGACCCAAAATTCCTTTCGTAATTTGGAGATTTTTTCCTAAATAAACTATATGCTTATCTCTAACGGTTTAGAAATTAGCTATTGGTCCACGATTGGAGTGGACACCCTGTATATTTCGGATCTCGAAAACGGCTCAAACGATTTTGATAAAATTTTGTATTTAGATAAATTTTTGGATTTTGTAGTCCGATCGGTAAGTCGTCGGACTCGTAACTGGAGGGTCCCGGGCCGATCATATAGAGGAAGCCCAGCTGATCAAATATCCACAGTCTTCATAAATGGTGGCTGTGGTACGTTAAAAATGTTCGTGGTCATAAAATCCTTCAAGTGAAACGATACCTCGGGGATGCTGGGCCAAGGGACTGCTCGGCCCTTGGGCCTGGTTCAAAAATGAACAGAGCGCTCTTCAATGCCCCATCCCGTTTAAACCACGAGTTGTGGTATGTACGGGGGGAACCTTGGAGTGTCAAGTGAAGTGAAAATCGAAATCAACTGGACTAAATGCGTACTGGAGAAAAGGGACTCGGCATATATTCTCATCAACCCCGCCCGCGCCTTCAAATGAAATGAAATTGGGTGTGATTTTACGGTGAGCATGGATTAACCCTTTGACGCAGAATTTTTATCAACGTATTTTTCATACTTTGTTCATTACTCTGCATTAATTTACGGTAAAATAAGAGTAAAATATTATATTTAGCATTTTAATAATTTTCTGGTTATGTAATACAGCACAGAACAGTGGTGTCCCTTTCTGCGTAAAAGGTAAAATATTCATGGGAAATCGGTGTTTCGTTCAGTGGGACACCGGTGTCCCATTTTTGCTTCAAAATGTTAAATAAGGTTGTGTTTTTTAAAACAAATTACGGCTGTTTTAAATGCGTAATTGCAACCAAAGGCTCTACAAGATAAAAGAAATTCAAAAAGATGCATTTCGAATATGTCGATATTCTGTTCGTGTTTTTCCAGGTTATCGAGAAACGAATTAAATAAATTTAAAATTTGAATTAAATTTGAATTTGTTTTGAATCAATGATTATAAAAAAATAATTATCTAGAAACAGATTAAATAAATATAAATTTGATTTAAATTTAAGTTGTACCGCCCAACGGTACGGTACAACTCGTTAGTTTAAGGCAATTAAATTCCCGAGTTGTACCGTACCATTGTGCGATTTAAATTTAAGGTACTTTGCATCGCACAATGGTTTGGTAAAACTCGTTAATTTGAGGCACTAAATTTACGAGCTGTATCGTATCATTGTGCGAACAATCGCTGATATTTTAATTTTCATTAGCGCTCAGTTTTTTGTCACTCTTTGCTTCTATAAGAGCATTTCTGCTTACAGCTCGGTTACTTCCTATTCCAGGTTGATGAGTGCCAACAAGCACGAAACTGCGGTCCTTGGTTGAAATAACTGAGTTGACGGTGTATTGCGATTGCATGTGTGTGTGTCAAAGGAGTAAATTTAACTTTAGGGCGGATTTAGTGAATTTCTCTTCCAATTTCGCCATCTACTGGAAACTGGAACGACGAAAATACCAAAATCCGGGATTCTTAATGACGAAACAATTACATAATGGGGGCTAAATCGGCTTGCGAAAACATATTTCGGAATTTTGTCGCCAAGGCAAGAGCCGGCAACCCCAGGGCGCTCTGACGTCATTCCGGGCGGGAAAACGGTTCTGTCTGACGTCATAGGGCGCGCTGTCGGTTGTTTATTTCTCGGGGCTCCTGCCGAAAAGGTCATCGGTTATCGGGTCAGCCCTCCGTTCTCACTTGACCTCACTGCATTCCCATACGAGAAAAATTACGTATTTAAACAAAAAAAATGTTTGCTTGATTTTTTGTTTTGAAAACACTTTTTCGAAGAATTGTGCTAGAACTCCCGATGCATGCAATGAAAATGCAGTAGGACAGCGATTCCCAAACTTTTCAGCCCGCAGAACCATATGCACTGGGATATCAAAAAGTGGGGCGAGTCAAAAGAAATGTGTGCTGGGGAGGGGGTAGAAGGCAGCACCTATGAAGTTTTATTGGGGTGGGGGATTTGGCTAAATGACTGTATTTTAACATTACTGATCAAATGACCTCAAAAAATTCGGAATATGGCCACCAAAAATCAACCAGGCGGTCAACATAGAAATTCTCCTTACGATTCAAAATTCTATTCCTCTGAAATAAAATGGAAAACGTTGGAATTTGCAACTTTTATTTGGTGAAATAATCAATCCACTCAGTAAAAAGTCATTTTTTACTCGATCATTACTTTTAACCGTGAAAAGAGAGGGGGGGGAGGCCCCTTTACTTCTGGAAGGGAAGGGGCAGTCGCCCCCTGTACGAGCCTCCTATGCGCGGAACCCTTTCAGCTTCGCCTTTACTTCAAGGAACACCATTATCGTTTATGACCAGGAGACAAAATTATAATTATCTAGGGGTCAAACAGGGGAGCCTTAATAGAAGGTTATGGGAAGTCATTGTAACCTCCCAAAAATTTCCGTATCCGGCTTATTTTGCTTGACGATTTGACAAATCTGGAGAAAACAATGATGGGTGAAAAAAAAAAAATCACTGCATTATTGATTGTTTTTTCTTAGTATATCGATGCTATTTTCCTATTTTGTAATTAATTTTTGTTCAAAATTTCTATGAAAATTACTAAATTTATGTAAAAATTAACTTGTGGCGGAACCCTAGGGTTCTGCGGAACACACATTGGGAACCGCTGCAGTAGGATACCGCATCTCGCTCGGGAAATCAAACATTGTGGACAAAGGAATGCCTGAAAAATGGTTGTCAAAACAACACAAAATGTTTTACTTTGGATTTAAACAAGTGCACCTTTGCAAAGTATCTACTAAAAGTATTATTTTTTATTGTGTTACCAGACCCATAATTAAAAGGTCAGGAGGACGAACCGACCAGCCATTGGGACATTTTCCAAGGGGGGGGGGGGGCCAAAATAATGAAAATTAAGTAATGTATAACTCCTTAATGTAAATTACACCGAAAAACAGCAAAAACTATGCCCATTTATATATAAATACAAGGGGGTATGTGGTAGGAATTTTTGATGTAATATGCACTGGGTATTTGCACTCACCCCACCCTATCAGAAAACTATGAAAAAAAGGTTTGTATATTACTGTAACTAAGCATTAAATTTGTTCAATAAATGGCGCACAAGTCATAAAAAGTGACATACTCGTAAATTTAATGATACATAATACAGTAAAATTTAATTTTTCAATGTGACATTAATCATACAGTTTACTTCATGGTTTATTCTTTACTTTTAAATGAAAGGACCAAGTTAAAAATACAGTGAACTCTTACTTATACGCCGCCTTAGTTATGAGCCCTTTTCACTTATACGACGATTTTAAATGGTCCCAGCACATTCCATAGCAAAATAAGGATAGTATTGTTCGTTTATGCGTCGCTCTAAAAATAAATATTTCACTTATGCACCGAATTTTCCCTAAAATGTAAAAAAATTAAATTTACTTTCGTTAAAAAATGAGCATTTTTCTCCACTTTCCTCTTTAATTTTTCACCTTTATTGCTCACGAAAGGCATTTTTTCCGCATAAGCTAGAGTTCAGAGAGTGACAATTATCTATTATGCAGCTTTTCAAAGGGAACAGTTTGTAATTGGGAATGCTACTATATCGCTTCTTGAAATGAACAGTGGCATATCTGCAAAAATCGATTTTTTTTTATTACATCAAAAAATTCATTTTTTAAACTATTTCTTGTGGTGATATCGGCATATCTCTAGTTTCAAAATATCACGCAGCAATCGTTTGTGTTGTTGTGCATAGTTATTATTTTGGCGCGCTTTTACTAGCAAAAAACGACACAGCCGCCATTGCGTCAGTTCTGAATAAGCGCTTGGAGGAGAAACATCTAGTGTCTCTGTAAGTTGATTCGGCATAAGTACCCTTAACCCTTTGAAGCAAAAATGGGACACCGGTGTCCCACTGAACGAAACACCGATTTCCCATGAATATTTTACCTTTTACACAGAAAGGGACACTACTGTTCTGTGCTGTATTACATAACCAGAAAATTATTAAAATGCTAAATATAATATTTTCCCCTTATTTTGCCGTAAATTAATACAGAGTAATGAACAAAGTATGAAAAATACGTTGATAAAAATTCTGCGTCAAAGGGTTAATACCATTTTACTTCAAAATACCGTTTTACTGCAAAAACTTTGAAACGCTCTCCTGAAAAATCGTGTTTTGCAGATATGCCACTGTTCATTATATAGTTTTATCTTTATCATTGTAGTTACGTTACAGTAATTGCCAAACCGTAGTTATGTCCCTTTTCTGTAGAAACATTCTTATTCATTCTCTCATTCGAACCTATGCTGCGTTTTAGTCCTTTAAATAGGCTTGCTCACTTATACGTCTCTCTCACTTATGGTCCTTTTTCTGTTGGTCCCTTGGGTCGGCGCATAAGTGAGAGTTCACTGTAGTTAATATAATAATATAAAAAAGATCAAAATTTTCATACTTGAACTCTTTCCAAGTTAATAGTATTTTGAAAATGAGAGTTATTTAAAGTGTTTCAAAAGTTTACTATTGGTTTGAAGAAAAAAAAAAAAGCTGCACACAGCATCTAGCATCCAGACCCTTGCATAAATTTGAATTTTATCATTTTGAATTTAAACTATGCTTTTCTCAAACACGAAATATAATAGCACCCCTAGTCGTTGGGTTTCTTATTTCTACAAATGCACTATTGCAATCATAATGGCAAAAAATCTGGTATGGACCCCACACTACTTCCTTTTACGTGTAAATTTCTTAGTAGTTGCCTTAAGTGTTAAAAAAAGTGCTTGGAGTGAGCAAGGTAACAATTCAAATATTTACTCCCCTAATCTGCCACGAAACAATGCAAAAAATATTTTGCAATGGTTAATTTTCTAAATATTGCTGATTTTAATATCATTCAGTGAATTTTTCGCAAAATATCGCCAATAGCGCCAAGTTGAACCCAAATTCGAAAAATATTTTTTTCGCCAAATTTGTCGCCAACTTGGCGATATGTCGCCAAGTTGGCGTCAAACGGCGACCAAAAGCTTGGCGACATATCGCCAAGTGGTCGCGCCAATTCATATCACTTGAGTCTGCATTGAAATTAACACTGATTTACCCCAAAAAAGGGGTAAAACACCCCCTTGGGAACATTCAAATGCAACCACAAGGGGAGGTGCACAACTAGACCATCCTCAGAGCCTACATACCAAGCTAGAAGCTTCTACGGCATATAGTTTTTGAGTTATGCGACCCACATACGCACACACGTACATACAGACGTCACGAGAAAACTCGTCGTAATTAACTCGGGGGTGGTTGAAAAAATTTTTTCGGCTGCTTATATGTTGCTAGGTACATATACACGTGCTGACAGGTCAAAAAAACTAAGGAATTTTCATTCGGGGGTGAGCAAAATCAAAATTTAGACTCAAATTTGAGTGATTTTTTTTTCGCGATCACAATACTTCCTTTACTACGTAAAAGGAAGTAAAAAACATAACTGTATTTCAATATGTGAAGATTCAAATGAATGACAGGGGTTGGAGGCTGATGGATGTTGTATGCTGAATGAATTTCAAAAATGAACGACAATTTATAAAAAATATTACTCAGTGTAGACCGTAATAAAAAAAAAAAAATCCCGGACTTATATGTGTTTTCCAATTTCTAAAAAAAAGAAAAGTATATCACACAAATAAAACAAGAGAAAATTGGTATTATACGTATTTATGGAGTAAGGTTACATAAAAATTTTTACAGTGATGTTGTCAAAAATATCTTTAAATGCGTTTGGAGATTTTGAAAAATTTCCAGGATAAGATTTCCCAGCTCTAGCCTTTCCCTTATATATGTTACTACCAAAAAATAAGTTTAATATTGCATCTTCAAGATTGCAATTTTGAAAAAGGTTCATCCTTTCCATCTAATGTATTTAGAG